>VWZV01010164.1:37997-72655 GCA_013397155.1 Irena cyanogastra
AAAATTTCCCTTCCAGGGGAACAGCTACATTTTCAGATATATATGCTGACTCAAAGTAAAATGATGCCTGTTAAATATAAAGAATTTTGTGGGACGGAAATTCTAATTATTCAGCAGTTCTGTTCATTAGAAAAGAGAGATTTCCATCTTTAGACATTTGATTCCATAGAAATTGCAGTGTGGACATTATGGGGTTTTTATTTCTTTTTTTTTTTTTCTTTTTCTTTCCTCATAAAGTTTGTTAACAGCAAAAGACTCGAGCTGGTTTGTCTTTTAACTAAGTTTGTATGACTTGGAATACTGTTTGATGTGTTGCATTTGATATTCTGGAAGTTTATAAAACCACTGGCACAGCTTAACAAAGAATTCTAGTGATAACAATACTGACAGTAATAGTAAAAATAAAGCATTATTCACAATGTATGAAGTGCCTTAATTTTTACTTTAACCAGGGAAGCAGGGTGTTCCTATCTCTCAATATGGGACTGACTGAAAAAAATACTAATTTGTATACAAAGCTGTGATATATTTACAGTTTGAGATATATGATGAAGTAGTGGAAAACACAACAAGATTTTCACTCAGATTCACATGACAGGACAGGATGCCTCTAGATTTGGGAGGGTCAGATGGTCACAAAAAAAAATTTAAAAAAAAATGGAGAAATCTAGTTGTCAGCCAGGGCAAAGAAGTCAATTATTTGGATAGATTTGGTACCTAATTTGTGTCACAATGATTGCTGAGCACTCTTCAAACCAATCCACGGTATGCAGAAAGAGGATGGAGCAGTTTTCCTTGAGACTGTCCATGGTGGAGAATGTATCTTATTTATGGATCTCAGACAGACAGCCTACAGCTCTGTCATAGGCAGTCTTGTGTGACTTGGGCCTCTTCTCTTTTATTTCTTGTATTCAGAGGCATTCTCTGATCTCTCTGTTGTATTCTGTAATGCTATTCACAGCCATAACCTTGAAAATGAATTATTTACTTTGAAGGTTGGCTGTGTTATCATGTCTCTAAGTCCCTCTACAACAACACTTCCTACTGCACATGTGCAAGTACTGATGTCTGACTCACCACATTGGGAAATCATACCATTTTAACACTTATTTCAAAAGCATACCATTTCTAAATAAAAACTGGAAGAAAATAGTTAAGCAGACATCTCTGTATAGCAAGGAAAAGGTCAGATGAGTCTAAAAACCATTAAAAATAGCAGTACACGTTTTAATTGGTTGTACCATATTATTCTGGACTTTTTCATTTGCTTGACCAATTGCTCTGACACACATCTGCAAAAACAGAGGACTCCAAATATGCACAAAAGAGAAAATTTCCCTTTTTTCTTGGGAGGCGCATTCAGCTTCTATGTGAAGTGAAGCTGGGGTCTTCACAGCAATTTAAATAGTGCTTTATCAATAATGTAGAAGTTGATTTTAGCAATCTATTTCTTGCTGTGTTTTCTCTGCTGTTTTATCTCCTGAAAATTTGTGCAGACAAAACATATTTATCTTACTGTGATAATGGTGGAGATAACACTTTTAAGTAAGGGATTTTAGCATTTTGATGCTAATTTATATTTGTTGAAAGTTTCTCAATTTATTTCATTTCAAAAGTTTCAGTTTTATTTATATTGTCTATTATTCCTTTAGTCTTACTACTAAGATAATTTACTGTCTTTTTCTTAATATATAATTTGTTATTAAATCTTATTACTCATCCACTATCAAATTCACCTGTGTGTTCTTCTGTAGTCATTGACAATGTTCACCTATAAATCTTAGATGTCATGTACATGGCTCATTTTTTAAGAGTTCTGTGAACTCCAGAACAGATTTCAGAAATACTACCACTACTATTTTGCACTTAGAACATCTTTTAAATAAAGATTACAATGGAATTTAAGATCAAAAATTAAGCTTCACAATGACCTTGAAAACCTGAAATATAAATTCCTGTTCTTCTACATTTTTAAATATAAAGATCAGAAAACTGGTCAATTAAAAAGAATATATATTTACAAGAATTAAGTGAATGTTCTAATATTTTTCAGAAGGAAAAGTCACTGCTACTTTTAAAAATCAAGATGACTTTAAATATGAATTATTAATATAAAGCTACAGACAGTCAGTTTTAGATATAATTTACATTACACATCTTAGGATATGTAACCGTTACAGTCTGCTTAATAATTAGGTCAATAGAAAGACCGTGCCTGCCAGACAGGAATAGGTTTGGGTCAGCCTGTGAGGTAATTCATCAAACTTGGTACAGTGCCTCCCAGGCAAGTAACTATTCACTTTGGTCTGGAAGAGAAGGCGGAACGTGGATATGTCTCCCAGGTAGAAAATTAAATGGGTCAGCCTTGGAGGCAGCCCAGATAGGTGACTGTTCAGCTTTACTTGAAAATGGATTAACATACTAAGGTCATTCCTGAGTACATAACTATTGGCTCCTGCTCAGATGACAAGCCATTATTCATGGATTTCCTTCTGTTTGAAGGGCTGCTTATGGCAGCTAATCTTAAAAATAGATGATGAGACGGTTAGCCTTTGTCTCTAATAATAAAGTCCTGTTTGTGAACACAAGTGTATGTTTTACCAGGACATAAGAAATCACTGACCCTGGTGATTGTATCTTTGCCAGGGATAGTAAAAGACATTCCTTCAACTGGTATTGCCACAACTGAGACCACATGTTAATGTATAAGAAAGATGCAAAGTATACTGCTGATAAATGAGCCTTTGGCAGGTGTGAGAGCTTAGAGAGCATATGCTTACCTGGAGTACACATGTTCCTGACTTGGAAGAGAACATCAAGAGCTTCATATATTTAAACTAGCCTTTTATTCGTGTCCATCTGAAAACTGAAAATAGCGTATTATTTGAGGAAAATACACTGAAAACCCACACAATTATTAAAGTAAAAAGGTAAGCCAGAGTCATAAAACAGAGAACACAGGCATAATAGACTTGACTAAACAGGTCTGGGAGGAGATATGAAAAGTAGCAGATTAGTACACAACACAACAAGGTTCTTTATCCCATTTCCTCTCTTTTTATTTTTTCTTAAGCTCTTGTCAGTATGTTCTGCATTGTGGCTGCAAGATATTAATAGAGAGCATGTTATTATTTGAGGAGATGGAGCCAAGTGAAGAATAGAGGGCATCCAATAAATTAGAAATTCTGATAGGTCTTGCTGAGTGCCAAATGGCATATGCGTAAATTAGCAACACTGAAGGAATTCTGGCAGTGATCAGTCAGAGAAACGGCTGTATTTTATGGGAAGTCCAAGAGAGATCAGGTGGTCTATGGTGCACTTAATGATGCTGCAGGAGATAGAAGGTGGTAAGAGAAAGTGGAAAATTGGGGTTGGGATTAATTAGGAAGATGCATATTTCCTGTGTAACTCATGACAAACTACGATATTTTATATTGAAAGCCAATACTCTGAGACATATGTTAGGATATTTCACAGTGATGAAGTCCAGATTTTAAAAGGGACTCTGAAAAAATACAGATGTTCAAGAAAAACTATCACAAAAATTAAAAATTAACATTAAAGGCTATAATGAATCAATATCTTATGGCAGACATCTTACTGTAATGTCTCTGAGGATTTTATACAGTCAATATTTAATGTAAATGCTTAAGATCTACCTGGAACAGACAAGAGTTCCCTTTTCAAGTGAATGCTTTCATTACTCGTTAATAAGATATTTCATATGTTTTGTTCTTTGCGTGATCCCATAAATCTTAAAAACAATACTAAGAAGGAATACAGAGCAACCCTATTGCACCACTTTTTACCCTACCTGTTCCTGTTGCCAGTATTATATTATGTATAATGTGTAAAATGGAGGTTGGGTTACCTGACTCCTGTTCTCATTTCATGCCTCGGCATTTTAAGTCTAGGTCATTTAACAAAAAAGAATGAATGTGGCAGAGTCATGATTGTGTGTCTCATCAGTAAAAGAGTGAATTTTCTTGGGTGGGATTAAACTCACTGTAGAGATCTAAAGTCTACTATCAAGGTCACCAGCAGTTGTCCTTTCATTGTCTAAGAGGAGAAATAAGCACCCCCAGAGTGCCATTCATCAGCTGTATTTCAGATTCTGTTTTAGACAGAACTACACCTTAAAATGGCCTTGAATTTCCTAAATGACTGAAGATTTACTGTTCAAGTGAAGGTCAAATGCCACAGGCTGTTTTGGTGGGTGAAGAGTTTTTTGTTTGCTTGGCCTTCTTTCGCCATAACCAAACTTTCTTGGAAGTCTTAAAAATCTTCTGAGAAGATACTAATGTATAGTAACTGTTACCAAATAATCTCGGTAATGTCTAATGTAGCAACTTTTCAACATCACGAAACATTAATTCAGAATTCACATGTTCTTACTTATTTATCATACAGATGAGTAATCTATGCACCTAGGATTATTGTCTTAAAACTTTGGCTCTCAGAGAAATGGGATGGGGGACATACGGTACTCAGTTACAACATGGATTAACTTCTAGTACTTTATAACCTAATGAGATAAATTAATAAATCAAAAAGACCAGTATGACTGTTGTCATGGCTATAGAATATAATGGTTACTAATTTCCTTTGTGGGCAAAATTTAGAATATGGAATGATCTGTGTGCTGCTTGCAGGCAAAATCCATTCTGTATTTGATTTTGATGTGTTTTCAATTGAATTATTTTCTGTGGTTCATTTACCTCCAAATAGAAATTAAAAGATCTAATTTTAAAGCAGCTGACATTATGGAACACCTGATATATCATTTGCAGTCAAAGATTATGTAGTTTTGTACATCCCCTAAAGTTTTTGTACAAATGCCCTTGCTTTGACGGTGAGAGAGAAAAGGGTTTTTCTGAACATCTTGTTTCATCAAATGAAGATCCGGCAAAATGTGAATATTTGTTTTTTCTTGTGCAAGAGATTTCTAAATTCCAAGAGTGTCCTGGAATTTTCACTGATTTCTGTGAAGTGATATCTCTTATCAACCCATCTTCTCTCTGTCAGATTTCAAAGTTTGTTGGGTACAGGTTAAAATGATAATTTATGGAGAATTATATCCATATTTCCTCTTTAGTCTTCACAGTCACAGAAGGAATTATTCTTTCTTCAAGCACAATTACTCCTAGAGTTTCTCTGACGGAGTTGTTCTTCCTGTATTGATTCTGACACATGGTCTTCCTTGAAGATACTGCAAAGTGCACAATACGTGAATGTGGCTACAGACTTCTACTCTGCTCTGTTTTTTAAATTCACATTATCTGATGCCTACAGGTAATAAGGAAGTAGATAAACCTATTAATCAATATAATTAAATTGGAAAGTAGAGGTTCTGTGGACACAAATATCCTTACCTCTACCAACAGACTTCCTTGATAAGTAGGCACTCAGCAGAAATCTGTGAGCCATTTATACTTTATATTGGCATGCCATTGCAATCAGTGCTTAACTCTTTCAGTGTTTTGAACTTCATCTCCATGTTGTCCATGTTTTTGCCACGTTTCCACTGAACTTGGTTTGATGACTATGGCACTATGAAACATGCTCCTGAGCTCTGCTGAAGAGCTAATAGGAGCATAACAGTAAATGAATAAAGTGCTATGGAAAAACAATAAAAGCAACCAAAGCAACCAGAAAAATAAAACAAAAACAAAAACAAACAGAACAGAACAGAACAAAACAAAACAAAAAAGCCAAAAAACCAAAAACAATCAACCCAAACAAAACTCCTCCAGTACTAACTGTGCTGTAATTCTCTGGGGAAAAAAAACAGCAATAAAAATAAAAAACCCCACCAGTATGAGACGATGAAATACATCTGGGAAAACATAAGCTTAAGACAAAATCAGTGGGATGATGATTTAATGTTTGTAGATGTGGTGCTTAGGGACATGGTTTAGTGATGGGTGTGGCAGAGATAGCTTATGGTTGGACTCAATGCTCTTAGGAATCTTTTCCAGCTTTAATGATTCTATGAGTCTAAGACCCACCCTGAAACAGTTTAAGTTTCCTCTAAATGTCTATCATTGCATATTTGTTCTGCATATACAACTTTCATAAATGAAAATTTCAGGGCCCTCTCTGAATGCTATAGCGGGCCCTTGTGCTGCCTAGTCCTGCGCTCCCTGTGGGCCTCTTCCCAATCCCTGTCCAATGGCCCAGGAGCCCCATTTCAGCTCACCCCAGATTCAGATGTACCATTCCTTAGTGATGCTGTAGGCATGCCAGACTCCAGCTTCACCACAGCCCTGCCCTGCCCAAAGGTGGGCTCCACTAATTTGGACCCACCCCATGATCTGACCTAAATTCTGCATTCTTAAGAGCAACTTGGGATTTCCTGTCCGAGTTGTATGGTTGTCTGTTCCAAATTCATAATACAGACATAGGAAGACAAACGCTCTGTGATGAGTGAATAATTTTGTGATAACACTAAGTTATTGAAAATAACTCACATTTGAAATAAAGAAGTTCATTATTATTGAGTTCCAGGTTTCATCCACCTGCTTTTAGGCAACTGAGGCAACTAAGCATAGAATGTTGAGATGGATTTACCTCATCTCACTTCAGGCAAAAGCTGTGTCCCTAGTTCAATCTGTCTGTTTGTGACTTTAGATCTATTTGTATAGTTCTGTGAGAGTTTTATTTCTGACATTTGCCTTTGGAGAGATCCCAATTCAAACTGCTGCTTATCTGAGAAAGTTCAGTGCACTGGAATAAATTTTTTCCAAAGGGTAGAAGAGAGAAAAATGGCCATTCTGCTTCACCAACTCTTTAGAAAAGACAGTCATGTCATGAACATAATGATTTGTTTTTAATCTGTAGCTAAAGCCAAAAATGCTTATAACGGTTGAAAGTGGCAAGAGCATTACAGTTATGCTCTGCTGCAGCATCACAATGAACTGCTGAAAAAAGTAGACGTACACCCCTGCCACATCTGTCACAATTCAGGACCAATGAGAGTGTAGAGACTAAACAGACCTGAACACCAGAGCATTTAATCACAGATGTATGCAGTAGTATAAATTAGATGACTTCCCAGCACTTCAGTAACCACATTATCATTCCCCCTTCAGCTCTCACTACCTGCTAGGATGCAGGGCTGGGTGATGACATGCCATTGTGGCCACCCAGGCTGCACTGTAGCAGCCTGGACACCTTCCCCTGCCCCCAGGGTCATGTGCCTCAGTCAGCCGATAGTGCAAATACATCTGAGTCATTCCTAACTTTGTTTAATGACAGTGATGGGGACCGCCCCTTCCGTAGGGCAAGCAAACCCCCTTGTCCTTGGACGAGGAGGAGAAGAAATAGCAAGACCAGATATCTCTATTCAAATGTTCCATGTCCCAGTCAGGAGCAAATGGCTGCAGAGACCTCAGAGAACAAGAACACAGCCTTTTTCACTTGGCAGCCACTAATACTTTGGGGCAAGCCACTGCTCTCTGTGAATTCTTCTGCTCTATTTCACAGTCTTGATGTGCATACATCAGTTTCCCTTTAGCAGGTTATAACCATTTTTTAATGCATTTCCTTTTTTTCTGGACCATTCTTCTATTCTTTCAGGATTTGTATTTTTTCCACTTAAATCTTGGATACAAAAGTACAAACCCACTCTAATGTTTCACAATTTTCCCTATTTCCCTTATAAATTCTGAAACTTTCCTGAGATTAGTTTTCTCCATAATCCAGAATTTCTACATTCCACTTCCAATAGGGGCATGTATTTGTGTCAAATACTGTGTAAAAAGTCTTTTTCATCCTCCTGTGAAGGGACCAGATATTAGTCTTTCTTGCTCCCTTTCCCAAAGCCATCTGTGACATGTAATCACTACCTTACTTCTGACACCAAAAAGACAGTGCAGAAACTTGGACACCAACACATTTTAACCAAAGATAAATGCACACTTTTAGGACTTGTGTGGGAGGTAGAGCAAAGTCCAAAATGAAGGTTTGGCAAGTTGGCATTGAAGTCCCTGTCAGGTACTGTGCGATCCTGGAGCTGGGCAATAGGGTGCCCAGGCCTCTTATTTTATCCTCTTACTGGATACCAATAATGGTCTGATAAAGTAAAGAAAATGAGGTGCCTGATCAGCCAGTCATGCATAAGACCTGGCCATTGCCATCACTGGTGCACTAACTCTGCACCCTTGGGAAGTTCTTCACATGTTCGCTGCTTTCTCAGTGACTGACAGGTTGTGCAGATCAGAGATGCTCCTCTATCTTAAAACTAGACTACTTCTCTTTCCTGTGTTAATTAACTTACACTATAGTTAACTAGGCCTAACCCATGCTGGCTGCTGCAACTTCATCCAGAGAAAATTTTACAACATAAGGTTTTGAAAATGCATTTTAAACATTAAGTATTTTTCCCATATTCCTTAGCAAGTTATTGCAGTGTTTTAATTATCTTCCTATTAACAAATTGTCACTGCAACTCTTGTGTGAATTTCTTCTGTTTTCAGCCTTTCAAAATTTTTCTATCCTTTGTTTCTGTTAAATTCATTAAACAATATTGCCAAAAGTAACTTCATCAATCTCTAAATCTGTTTTTGAATAAGCTGAATATTTTCTCATATTTCTCACTCTATTTAATCTTTTAGAAGACTAAAAATCCTTTTGTACTTTTCTAGACACTATCTAGGAAAACTGGACCAAAGCAGAACAGATGTCTTCATTGGTGTCAAAGTTTCACTCTGATTAGTTTGAAGAAATGAGAAGAGTTTCAGAAGTGCATGAAGAGATTTAATGGAGTGGAAACCACACAGAGGTAATTACCAGGTAACATACACAAATACATCTTCTTTCATTTTTTTCTTTTTTTTTTTACACTATTTATCAAATAGAAAATATGAAGGAGGATTATGAACTATTTAACAGTTAGATTCTTGCAGGATCCAGGGACTAGGTTTGTCCCATTTGCTTTAGTCAATGGGGCATAGCAATTAGTGAAAGATTTGGCTTAGGTTTTCAACAAACTTAGACATCAATATTTAACCTGTGGAGCTGACTTTCAGTGGGACTTAGAAAAACTCAGTAGCAGGTCCTATTTTCCCAAGAGAAAGCCGCTTTCCTGTCCAAGGACAGCTCTGTGAATAATTTTAAGTCCTCAAGAAATCGACTGATAGAGATTTTGTAAGCATCTCTCGTTCTCAAAACAATAGCTGCTGTTTTCACTCTGCTTACTTTTTCCCTTTGTGTTCGTTCTCAAAACATGCTCTCTCTGCCTCAACCAACGCTGGTAGAGAGGTGTTGTGCCATTTAGTCAATCACATAATTGTTAGTGAAAGACTCTATAAATTATAAAGTCACCTTGTTACAATAAAGTAGCCTTCTAATAATCACGAAAAATCTTTAGAGTTCTTCATTTCATCCTCTGGGAAACAGCGACATATAACCCATGTATTTTTACATCTCTTTCAGAAAAAAAAATTGTTCCTTATGTCTACATAAAGAAATAAGGTAAGTGTACTCATAACTTTATTTTAAATATGAATAAAATACATGTGCATGTAAGTGTCCTAGTGGACTTGCCAGTTGTCAGGATCCAAACTTATATAGGTCCAGACCGACCCTATTCAGCCTTGTATATAGATGTTACTGTGGGTAATAATCTGCTCCAATACTGTGATCCAAGCAATCTGTGCCTTTAGGACACTTCTGTAACAGTGAATCTAACAGGATGTGCCAAGGGCCTGACCACTGGCACGCAGTCACCTGTACGGCAAAACTGCCAGCAGAGTCCCTAAGATCAGCAACTTTCTCCCAGTCAAAACTGAGCCAAGGATCATTCCTCATAGCAGTTTGAAAATAGCTGGTCTATTTAGAAAGGAAAGAGAGTTTAGCTGCAAAGAAAACTACTCTGCTGTGCCTATTAGCCTGAGGTCCAAAGAGTCCCTGGATTATTTTATTTATTGACATAGCCAGAGTCTTAGTGATGAAATTTGAAGTTGTATTTTTCTACAGACTGTTTTTAGTAACAGATCTTTCTCCCTTTTTCTCATCTGAAATTACAATAAATATTTACAACTTTTAATAAAACTATCACAAGAAAAATCTTATATTTCTCAATGGTCCTTACCTGTTATCTGGTTACAGCATTATACATGGCTGTGGAGGTCTTCTGAGAATTATGTCCTTATTAAGAAATTGGAAACCCAACTTTCATGTCATTGTCCTGTACAAATAGAACAGATTTCTTCTTGAATAAAAATTACACTAAACCCTATGATCAGATAGCAAAAAACTTGAACAAACCAGAATAAACAACTCCTCAAAACTTCCTTGACTTCTCATAAGTAAAATGTCATTGTCCTGCATACAGTACAAGTCACACAATCATTAAAATAATTTAAAATTCAGAGTGGAATATGTGTTCACTTAATTGACAAAGTTCACTTGCTATGGACGTCGCTAACAGAAATAAATTAAACAAGAAAAAAAGTTTAAATCTGAAAAACATAATTAAATAGTACAATGCAGAAATTATTTTTTCATGATTATCAGCAGAAGGAAAACAATTCAACCTCTAAACAAAACACTACAAGGTATTGTATAATATGCTTTTCTTTATTTTCTTCCTATTTTTCTTATTCCTCTTCCTCAACCTTCATCTTAACATGTTTCCTTCTTTTTCTCTTTTTCTCTTTTTCTCTTTTTCTTTCTTTTTCTTTTTCTTTTTCTTTTTCTTTTTCATTTTTTTCTTTTTCTTTTTCTTTCCTGTCCTTTCTCTTATGTCCTTCTCTTTCTCTCCTTCTTTCTCTTTATCATTTCTTGTTTCTCTCTATCATAATTTTCTCTCCACTATCTTCTCTCCCTATTTCACTCACTATTTTTACCTTCTTGCCCTACTTCCCTGAATCTGCACTTACTTAGTCGTTCTTTGCATTAGTTTGAAGGATATGCAGTATTTCTCCCAGGAGTTTCTCCAATATTCACTTTTGTTTTCTGCCTCTACAAAAGACAGATCTGTGCTCTCTGACCAGATGGAAATAGTCTTGGGAACTAACCTTGTGTATGTAAATAGAGAAGGTGAATGTTGTTACAAGGATGCATACATTTTCACTTAAAATGGTCTTAAGAAAAGGATGTTGTTCTACAGTGGCTGTCTCCTGACCTGCTGATACTGAGGTATGTTGTTGGTGAGCTATGCACTAATGAAGTTCAGAGTGCCAATTACCAACTTGTTAATTTCTACTTTAATGATGAGAAAATGTGTCTCATGTGAGGAGTTTTCAGGTTAGCACATGACAAACCTAGTCATGTATTTTGTTACTGAACATTGTTTCCAGCAAACTACTTACTCTCAAAATATGCTAATAAATTTTAAATTACCATCAAAATGGAGTTGCTTATTTTAAAATTGTAGGATGGGTTTGTATTAGCAATATCAAAATATCTCTCTAGAGAAATGTGGATAATTTTCCTAAAGGAAGTTTAATTAATTTGCTTGGATTTCATATCCACTCTTTTTACCCTGGGAACACTTGCCAGAACTTAAAATGCAAATAATAAAAATTCTCTTTGTTTTGGTGGAGTTAGAGGTTTGTCAAAGTGTCTACATTTCTAGTACCCCAAAAGACAAACCATAGAAATCAGAATGAAAACTGTTTCAGTTTTCAGTCATATTTCAATCCTCTTCTTTCTTCAAACACTACAAAGGAACACTGTTTGAGAATCTCACCCTCAAGACAAAATAAAATATCTGTTAGGAAGAAGGAAAAGACAAATAATATATGGAGAAGTAATGCCTGAATTTCCTATGGTAATATTACTTGCAGAGAAGGGGTGCTGTGTTTGTGTCCAGCAATATTGTACTGATGGAAATTTAGCCCACTCTGTCATTTAGCCTGACCTGACTGTAGAGGTGCAACAGGAATATGATGAGAGTTTGCTTTTGCCACATGATAATAAGTTGGTTAGTTTTTGGGAATAAAAGATCTTGAAATTCTTTCCTTTGGATAGAATTCATTTGAACTGACTTGTATCTGACAACCAAAATCCTAAGTCTGGCAGTCACTTCCCTTTGTAATCAATAATGAGAAGTTCAAACATCTGGAGAATTATTTATCTACCTTATCTAAATCAATCTTAAAGCTGGAAGCATCAGCCCTGGTGGAGATATTTATTTGCTTGAAGTGAAAAAAAAGGTAAGTTTATTTGAACCTAGCTGTTTAAATTACACTTTAAAGGCATCTATGGTGCACATGATGCCCAAATTTCCATGATTCTGATGTAATGATTTCCAATTAAGAGGTATAAATACTTTCTACCTTCACCCATCAGTTCAAAACTAGTTTCCCTAAACTATCAAATCAAGTCACTGGGTTTAAAAATAAATTACTGCCTGATAATCTCAGCCCTTCAGATTAAAATTTTTAGTTCTCTAGTTCAAAGACATTAGATTTCAGGTGAAAATAAATTGCTTCCATTGGCACTTGAATTGTTAGATACCTAAATTATTTCTGCATAAAAATGGGTATATTCCTATGAAAGCAAGCTCTACCTACATGTCTTCTCGCATTTTTTTGCCAGTTTCAATTGATTGACCAGTCTTCAAATATCAAAGATGACTGGCAGAAGTAGCATCAGTTATTATATCATCAAGCTTAAGTTCAACAGGTGGTTGGAATAGACTGTGAGGATGTGTTTGCTAGAGCTTTAAAGCTAGAGCTTTAAAGATTCAGAGAAAGTTGGCACATGTACAAGAGGAATACTCAGCTGTTTCAAAAAATTCTATAATATGGAAAGATATATGTATGGCAATACTTGCATTCATAACTTATTGAGCATAATTATGGACACCTCTAGAAAGTTTGAAGAGACAGAGAATGATTTTGCACTGTCTTACACTTCGTGCAGTTTAATACTTTGCTTGATTTAATGCTTTGCAGTCATAGCAAAGAGGACTTAAAATAGAGCCTGTTATTGTAGAATTCATAGTGTCACCTGATAAAACCTACATTTATTAGATCTGGTCCCAAGTGTAGAGAATCAGCCAAATGTCTAATTACCCATACAGTGTACCTTCAAAATTAGGGGAAACACCTCAGCTGTAACTCGTGAATATTAATTTCTTGAAGTAATACAGATAGCTGAAAAAAAGATTTTCCTAAAAGACAAGGGTTCATTTCATGATTGGAGCAGCAATTCAAATTCATATTTTCTGAAGTTTATTAGAGTTAGTCAGTGAAAAGCTTTTAACAAATAACTCTCTCTATTAATTCAATATTTTCCCTTTTCACGGATTATATGCTATGATCTCAATTTCTTTCAATTTCCCCATAAAAATGCAATCCTGTACGTCTGCTATTTTCTACAATTAAGCAACAATTAAAACAAACTCTTTTTCTCTCCTTTTTTTTAACAATTGAAACAATCACTAATAGAAAAGAAACCATACTTACCATATGGACATTTTAGATTCTGGCTCTTGTGTGATTGTGTGTATTATGTATTGTAGCAGTTATTCTTGCAGACTCCTTGTATCTAAAGCTATCTGAACATCATTGGTCTAGATGTGGCTCAGAGCAACAACGAGACTGTTCCATATGATTTTTGTCCCACAGAAGCCATCTTCTAACTGGCCTAACTGGAACACCAGAGATGTAAACACAGAAAGTTTCTACATGGTATTCATCTGTACAAGAGGAAGATTTCCTAAGGCTGGGAAGTATTCATTAATACATTATCTTTTCTGACTATTTTTGTATAGAAGACTGTAATGAGAGTGCTCAAAAATGCCCATTAAATTATAATGTTTTGGGAGTAGTCTGTGTGCTTTTTAGACGTGTAGTCAAAGGCCTACAACAAACTTTTTTGATACCTGCATTTTCAATGGATATCTGCTGAATATTTTACAGGTTTTCTTTTTCACTGGTCTCTTCTTTTTTTTCAGGGTGGAGAGTTATAGTCTCATATTTTGTAGAAAACATGTAAAATCTGTTCTCACAGTTGCACTGTAATTCATCAATCTACTCAAGCACTAAAAAAGTTTCTTGCTTTTTTATATATCTGAACATATATCTGAATACAAAAAAAAAATTAGCTAAGAAAGATTGCACCAATATCACAAGAATTCTCTCCTGTGAAGAAGGAAAGAACTATAGATTATTCCTTAATCTTGTTCTTTGTTTAAGCTAATATGAATTTCATTTTACCTGAAATGGAAAATATGATGTAAATAAAGAAAAATGCACTCTCAATGTCATAAGTCAATCTTCCTAAAAAAAAGGAACAGCCAATTTTTATATTGTTCAAGCTCATGAAATCAAATCATTATTGGACAAGTTCATAAACTATAAAGTACTTCATGATAATATTAATTTCTTTACTAGGAGAGCTTTTTTTGGCAACCAGTCACTTTTCAGGGAGCTGGTAACTTTGAATCATTTAAAAAGCTCATCCTTCCCTACAAAAATGTGAAACTGAACTGCGAAAGCTCCGTGTGTTACCATGGCTTGGCACCCATGAAGCCTAATGCTGGTTCAAGAGCAACAGCAATATTTTTGCAGTGTTACTCATACAGGATGTCTCATGATACTTTAAAATAAAGTATCAAAACAAAGAGTCTAAACACACTCTGGCAAAAGCCTATCCAAAAGTATTGGATTTCAATCTATCCATAACATAAGGCAGAGGCTCAGGTTTTTTGTTGATGAAGGGCTTTGATTCTGGAAGTGTGGAGGTGAATAATGGGGAAGAAAATTTTCTTCCTCTCTATTTATTTTAAAAACAAGAAATTGAACATTCCACACACTTTGTACTCAATGGCGTCTGAGAAGGACAATGGAGAATTATGAATTCATAGATACTGAAACAATACAAGACCCCTAGACAATGCAGGGTGAAAGATATATAAACTGGAAATGCTTCAGGCAACCATGGAGGAAACTCCAGTCCTGAAGCAATATGCTGAACATTTTCAGTCTTAGTAAAAAACTTCGTAATAGCAATTTGTATTCAGTGAAAATAATGCATTGATCTTCTTATAAGTCTAGAAAAAGAGGGAGAAAAAGCCTGCTCAATATCACTGAGCCTGGTACTTTAAACCTGCAAATGTAAAAGAAAGAATAGGAGTGAGCAGCAGTGAAGAGGGAAGCCTATTTTTTGAAGGTACTTAAAGCAGGACTATTGTGCCATTTTGCCCTCAATCCTTTAAAAGGGATAGAAAAAAATCTGCTAAAATCAACTGAATTGTAAGTTAAAGAAAAAAATACATATTTACAGTGGCTTAAGATTTGTGCTATACTAAAACAAGAAAAAATATAGTCCTGTAAACTCACCACAAAATGAATTGCTAAATCTGTATAGGTTAGACACAAATGACATATTTATTGTATAAGTGACTGCCTACTTCAGTCAAATTGAAAATTTTCACTAGTGCTGAATTCATGGGACCAGATTTTCTGCTGTTGTCAGTGATTGCAGTTTTACTGAAAACAAGATTATTTTGCACATCAGATTAACTCAGAACCCATTACTAGTAGCTTTTGCTTTTCTTTAGCATAGCATACACATATTTTCCTGTTGTGCAATGTGATCAGGTTGTTTGCAAGCTGGAGATGGAATGAGATTTGTCTGGGTAATTCCAGCTAAAGTGTGATCCCCTGGGGAATCACAGCCAAGAGTCATAATTTAGAGCAATACCTAAATTGTGCAAATTCACTCAAGTGCAAGAACACTTAGAGTTTTAAATAGCAAAAACCCTAACAAGCCTCTTGGTATATATATTTCCAACACACCACACACATACAGAACCCTCAAGAACATTCTCCCAGTTGCTTTAGTTATGTAAAACACAATCATGAATACCTTGTTTTTCTTCACGGAAAATAAAGATTGGACCCCTTTAGTTTGAAAGAAGAGAATTTGTTTCATGTACTGTGATGTACATAACCTTCATTGACCTTGGATCTGTTAAATACATGCCTAATAAGCAAATATCTAATTGATTAATGAGACTAAATTTAGCAAGCAAAACCAAAATCACCTTTTGAAAGGTAGAAAAAATAGCATAACAATATAAAACAAGGTTATCTTATTCTTATTTAGTCACCTTCATTGTTCATTATGTTAAGTCAATGCATCTGTTAGAGGGACATGTAATTCCTAGTGTGTCCACCTCCCAGTGACCTATTCTATCCTACAATCCTTGTTTCTCATTCCATTCTGTTGGAATTCTCTCATGCATCATTGTCCCAAAAAAACCCATAAAATCTAGGTCAGGAACAGTTTTAAACTATTTTAGATTCTAATGGAGAAGAGAATAAACAACACTCTGGGGACTGAGAAACACTGTAACAAAAAATTGAGGTCAATGAGTTCCTAAATTTCTATGGACCTAGACAACAACACTAAGTGACAAAGTACTTGTACAGACTTTGTACAGGCAGAATCTCTTTCTCTCTTTTTTCATAACACGTTTCATAAGGGCACTAGTAGCATTTTGTTGTCAGCAAATAACATTAGGAGAAGGAATTGGTGTCCATGAAACAATTTCTAGAGAGCATGGATTTCTGTGGGTGAAGATATTGTTTACCTAAATGAAGCATGAAACTGAAAATGCAAATTTGTATATGGATTTGTATATTTGGACTATTACACAGAAAGGACACAATAGTTCAACCTATTTTAAACTTGAGCAACCAAATAGAGGTTAAGCTTTTTTGGGTGATGCTGATTTTTTGGTGATTTTCTTTTTATTATGTTGTTTATACATAACATACAGCAGTGATCAAAATTCCAGCAGTGTCACTACCTCTTCAGTGACATTTTATTTCTGAATAGGCCACACAGTCTGGTGAGTTGTTAACGAGCAAATGAATTCAGTGGTTGTGGTTTAAAATTGACAGAGAAATACAGTGAGATTATAGGCTCAGATAATATCTGTTGAATATTACTTTAGAAAACGGCAGTATCTACTTCTTAAACATGATGGTTCTGCTAGTTGGCACCACATATCATAGAATCATAGAATCATCAAGGTTGGAAGAGACTTTTAAGATCATAAAGTCCAGCCACTGATCAGGTCTTTGCTCTTCTCACATGGGGAGCAATCAGGCATTGCTCTTCTAGCAGACACTCTCCTGCAGCCCGTGCAGAAGACCACTGTGAAGCAGCTACTCCCCTGCAGCTCATGGAGGCCCATAGTGGAGCAGAGATCCCCATTCAGCCCATAAGAAATCCTAGGCAAGAGCAGGGGGATATGTGCTAAAACAAGCTGCAACCTGTGGAAAGCTCATGCTAGGGCAGGCTTCTGTCAGAACAGCACCCCATGAAGCCAACAGGACACCTCAGGGATTAGGACACCTTTTCCTCCATTGTGTTTCTACTGCTTAGTAGAGGAGTCCAACGTCAGTATTTTCTATATTTTAAATATCAATATTTAAAATATTTATGTATTAGATTAATCAGTCATTCACTATCATCTGCTGTTTCTCTGTATAATAAAGAGGATAAATAATAACTAGTACTATCATATTATCCGTGGGATGAAACAATAGATCAGACCACTTTTTACTCAGTGAATGATATGTTTCTGAAGACATACCATTTTTAAGGCTCCTGAATTTCTTCACATTGACATTGTAACCTTTATGAATGGTTGGCTCTTTGTGTTAATGATATAAGAAATTAACAGATACAGTACAGTGGTGATGAGGGGTGCTACTTTGGATGGCTGCTCTTTTTATGGTTTGTTCCAAAATCCATTAGTGTCAGTGGAACTTCTTTCATGCTCGAAGGTCGACATGGACCAAAGGGTTTGCAAGAGTAGACTGAATTGCTAGGGCAGGTGTAGCTTTCAGGATATTATGAAGAATTTTAAGAATTCCTAGTAAAAAAAAATCTAAAAAATTTTATCAAAAGCCTTAGATGACATTGATAACTATTATATACAAAAACACATCTAAGGTTTCTGAATTTCTTCTTCAAACTAATATCATAAATTTTTTACAGAATACTTAGGAAAAAGTGATTTTTTTTTCTTAAACAATACAGCAATATTTTTAAAACTAGTAAAATTGCAGTAAAAAAGCATGAATATTTACAATAAAAGTGTCAACCAACTGAAATAAAATATCATGTTATGCATTTATTTTCTAAATTTTACTTTATGAATTTTACTTCAATTTCTGCTATAGATTTGTTCCTATGAGCAATAAAACCAGGGCCAGATAAATGAAGGCAAACAAGTGCCATTTACTGTAAATCAGATTTTTGCAAGATTTCTGCCCCTTCCCCCATGTGGTTAGTTGCTTTGTTCAGTTATTTATGTATGCCTTTATTTGAAATTTTAGTTCCTGACATCCAAATATGCAAATTAATCTATACAATTTGCCATTGGAATGGCAAGGAGCATGTGTAGTATGAGTGTATGTGACCACAGAGGAATAGAAATATACAGAAGTGTCTAGCTAAGTTCCTAGTTGTAGAAGCCTAAACTGATTTTTTAAAATCCCTTTGGTTAGGTTTGATTGGACACACAAATCGCATGTTATGTGATTTGATCTTCACTGATTTTTAAAATGAGCTTGTCATGACTATGCTTAATATTCATTTAAAAATGGGTGTTTCTGGGAAAATTCCACTGATAAATTTCTTTGTTAGAACAAGCATCAGAGGAAAGCGAATTGGTGGTAGTGGGGGGGAGGGAATCTTAATAAAGAGAATAAAATTCTGGTGTTATGGTTTTTCCTTGAATATTCATAGTCCATGTTTTTGAGGTATTTATCTATCGCTACCTCAAATCCTTACTTGGTTGAGCTATACAAGCAAGAGAATAGAACATGATGCTGGGCATCTATGAAAGTACAGGAAGTATATACAATTCATCAGAGTCTGTTTAGGACTAGAAAGCTTCAGACTGTATTATAATAGCAAAACTTGCCAGAAGAGTACAGAAATTGATCTGAAGTCCTTTTGGCTTTAACAGACTAAATATGGTCATTGAAGTGATTTTTGTGTCCAAAAGGAACACAGTTTAAGGAAAATAGTATTATTTCTTAAAGATTGTTTAAGATAATTTCTTTACATTTTCTGGCTTAGTAAAAATATCTGGATACTAAATGTGTTAATGATCTTCCTTAAGTTGATATAAATACATAAGTCAAAGTATAACTATACTTCTTGCTTTACCATGAATTTTTTTTTTTTTTTTTTAGCTAAAGCCAATTATATTTGTGATGGCTTATCACAGCAATTATATGAAGCAGCAGGCCAGTCAGTAATGACTTTTTTGTTAGGGGAGTGCTAAGAACACTTCCAGCAGAGCTCCATTACCTGGATTACAATCACAGTTTTAAATTAGGTACCAATGCAAGTAATTTAGTTTTGTTTTTGTACTTAATTGGTCATTAACTTGTTCATGCCAATAATTCTATTTCTATGCCACTCAGTCATTAAATACTCCCTGGGTCTATCCAGAAGCATTCTCCCTTGCAGAAGAAACAGGAGTTTGCTATAAAACATTTCTGCATCTGCATGCCACCTTTATCTCTTCATGAACAAATCTGAATGATAAAATACTTGTTTTCGCACCGTAGTACCCGTGAGGTCATGAGGTCAATAACATAAGTCAATAGGAGCCTGGTAATTGCTATTTTGGATCAAGCAGTATTTGTGTGCATTCCGGTATTTTGTTGCTGCCAAAGACTAGCACCACAGGCTCATAAAGAAGCTGAAATGAACAATTCTGCAACCGTTTTACTGAGAGGGGAGATTTCTTCATATTCTTGATGACTACATTTTGGTTTATGTCCTGAAATAAGAGAGTTTGTAACTTTTTGTTTTAAAGAAATAATTCTAATTCCATGCAAATGTAAATGGTCTCATTATCCATATAAATGTTTAATCCTTTTTAAAATTCTGCTAATCTTTTAGGCCTCAGTGATATTTTTGTGCCAATGAGCTCTCTAGGTTAATTATGCATGTGCAACAAAGTATATCCTTTTATCAGTTTTAAATTTAAATCCTGCCTATTTACTGCTACACACAGGAACTTTATAAATCTATATTGTGCAATTTTCTGCTCCAGGCATTTTCCTCAAGTGAGTGTATGCATGAATATAATGCCTGGAGGTTGCGTTAATAGACTCGTCTCATCTCTAACTCCTTTCATCAGTGTGTTTCTCCATGAAACTAATTTTTGGATCACTGGATTTGGTTTAGAGCTGTGTCCAAGGTAGAAAGTTAAGTGCAGACTCCTTCAAACATCCCAGGAAGCAAGATAAAATGAATAAACTTTCTGTGGTAAAAACTAAACAGATTTTTGAAGCCATACTCAGACTAGGCAATATCCAAGGATAAATAATGAAGAAGAACATTATGTGAATATGCACACAACCCACAAATTAGTGTGGTTTTCTTTCCCTACATAGTGACTGGACTACAAATCATTTTTTAATCTAATCTAGCCTTTGAGCTAGGAAAGCTAGGTCAATTAGTTCAGGCAGTAAGTTCTAACAGTGGCTACATCCAGAGGTCCAGCTGCTCCACCCCAAGAGTCATCTATCACATTTGTTAAATTTTAAATGCAAGTTCTGTTATATTCAGATATATGTTGTGTCCAAAGGCCAATAGGATTTGTGCAAACAGGTTTTATATAAGAGATACTGTTTTGAAGGATTATTAAACAACTGATTGAAATTAATGTTACGAGCTCCTCCTGCTGACTTTTTAACATCAGCCAAATAACATATGGATGATTAAGAAATTCTTTATTTCTGCAGAATTCTCATTGATTTAAGACTTTCTTATGTAGTAACTTTGCAAGGTTATTTTCATTCACCCTAGTTCAAGGGAAAAGGTGAGGAAGAAGAAAAAGGTGAAGGGAGGTTATTCACAAGAATAGAGCAGCCAACTCTTGAGATAACAGAAAGATGGAAGCAAGATATTCAGGTACTGGAGTCTGAGGAGCAAGAAGAACAATAACATAACAGATAACAAGCCCATTCCTTTAATGGGCCATGCAAAAGCACTTGACCCAGTTTCTTGAAAGATAGAACCAGAGGTACGAGACTGGAGTCAATCAATGTCTTACTTGGGATGAAGTCCTAAGAAGCACATGGACTCCTACCCAACTGTGGTGGGTTGACCTGGATGTCAGGTGGTCACCAAGACACTAGATAGCTTCCCTATTGTAGATAGTAGTGTGGTGGGGAGAGAAAATAAAATGGAAAAAAAGCCTTATGAGTCAAGACACAGTCAGTTTAATGAAGCAAAACCAAAGTCTTATTCTGCAAATAAGACAAAGAAAACAGAAGTTTCATTTTCTATTTCCCAGGACTTTAGTACATATAGTGTCTGCTCTGGAAGACAGAGTAATAAGTAATTCCCTTCCCTGCTTCCTTCTCCTTTCTCTGAGGTTTGTTTGTTTTGGTGTTTTTTGTTTTGGTTTTTTTTTTTCTGAACAGACATCTTAGAGTGGGGAATATCCCTTTGGTCAGTTTGGGTCAGTTGTCCTGATTATGTCCGCTCCTAAGATATTGCTCACGCTCAACTTGCTGGTGAGGATGGAACAACGGAGACGCTGTGCTGATGCTGTGCCAGCCCTGCTTAGCAGTAGCCGAACACCAGTGTATTGCCAACACCTCCCTGTCTATCAGTAAAAAGCATAAAACTCTGAGGGCTGCTCTGGGGAAAGTGTACTCCATCTCAGACAGACCCAATACAGCAACACTTCAAGTCTGGCTATAGAAGGAGTAGGATTTTGCCAAGTGAAAAGGTGCTTTTGTTCTGCATTTCAAGTACCTGAAATGTTCATTTGTATTGGTCTAAGGGAAATATAAGTTTACTTTTTTTTTTTTTTATTATTTTTTATATTTTTTTATTTTGGTAACATGGGAAGATTTATATATTTTTAATCAGTATCATTTGGCAATTGCTTGTTTGAGCTGGTGACTTAAAAATACCCAATGACTGTTTTAGACAAGATGGTCTGGAGGTAAATGGAACATAGAAGGCTGGAATTCATAGGGACCATTAAGGACCGTGTAACTGTTAAATGTTTATTAAGGAAATAAAACCCAAACCACAAAAACGAGTCCTCTGTCTGCAGTGAATCTGGAGATTCAAAAAGTGTGCTTACATAATTAAGGAGTGCTGGGAAGACCTGAAAAATCAAGAATAAGATTTTTAGCTGGAAAACGTTACACTGAGAAACTCCTCTAAGAATTAATGAGGAGTCTGAGAGATGCTGAAGAAAACAGAGGTTTGGATGATAGAATCATAGAAAAGAAGAGATTGGAAGATTGCACTGTCTTCAGTCTTTGAGGTTAAGACAGGATAATGAAGTTTAGCAAATAAGAGAACAAGAGGAGATGAGAAAGTGGTGAAAGCAACTTCTTATGCTGCTATTAATACTCATGACGTGGGAAAAATTGTTGCATAAGGGAATAAGGGAACAGTAGCAGATAGAGAGTGTCAGTAACAGAAAAGGGAAAAAGTAGAAAAGTACCTGAGGGTTTTATCAACAGTGTGTTCAGGTGACAAAGACCGATGGCATCATGGCTTGCATCAGAAATAGTCTGGCCAGGAGGATTATGGCAGAGATTTTCTCCCTGTATTTGGCATTGGTGAGGCCACACCTCAAGTCCTGTCTCCTGTTCTAGGCCCCTCACCACAGGAAAGATGTTGAGGTGCTGGAGCAAGTCCAGAGAAGGGCAACAAACTTGGTGAAGGGTCTAGAGCACAAGTCTGATGAGAAGTAGCTGAGAGAACTGGGATTGTTTAGTCTGGAGAAAAGGAGACTTGGAGGAGACCTTACCACTGTCTACAACTGCCTGAGAAAAGGTTGTAGTGAGTGGGTTCTCCAAAGTAACAAGCAAAAGGACAAGCAAAAAGTTGTGCCATTTTAGGAGGTTTAGGCTGGATAGCAGAAAAAAATTCATCACTGGGTGGTCATACATTGGAATAGGCTGTCCAAGAAAGTGTTGGAGTCACCGACCCTGGAGGTGTTTTCATGACCTGTAGATGTAGCACTTAGGGACATGGCTTAATAGCAGACTTGGAAGTGCTGGGTTAACAGTCAGAGTTGATGATTTTAGAGATCTTTCCCAACCCAAATGGTTCTGTGTTTCTATATGGGCACTTAGGGACAGTAGTAGTACACTTAGCAGTGTTCAGTTAATATTTGGACTCCGTGATCTTGAAGGTCTTTTCCAACACAAATTATTCTATCATTCATAGCTATGAATATGATATATTAATAGATTTTATGAAATGGTCACTGGGAAGAAAGACAATATCACCATTGCTAAGATCCTCAGGAGCGATAATAAGATGACAGAGAAGGTTGTCAGCAAGAAAGTTTCATTTTTTGTTGATGTAAGAAGTTCAGAAAAGTGAAAGGAAGAACTTGCAATGCTAATATATACTCTATAAAAGGAGTTATGGAGACTGGCAACAGAAGCCTAGAACAACAATCAGGAATGCATGCATGAAATGCATTATCTCATCAGACAGACAGAAACAAAAGAAAAATAATGAGAAGTGTTACCCTATAAATGAAATCACCAAACAATTATGCAAAGAAACCAATGGTATCACTAAAACTTAAGGAGTCAAATATAATGTTGGAGAAATACCATAAAATCTTTTCTGCTGGAGGGAGAAAAGTTAGTTGTCTGTAAATGTTTCCTATGATGCCCTTGTGATGCATTAAAAAAAAGGAAGAAAATCCATTAAAAATTAATAAGACCCAGACCACAAAACTGTGCATGTTTCCAGAAAAACGTCATTCAAAACTTATACATATATTATCTATAAAGTAGAACTATTAAAGTATTGAATGAATTAATAGTATATCATATGTTAAAAAGGTAGAAAACTGGAGTTTTAGTTCACCAATATTTGATGAGAAAACAGGGCAGTTGTCAATAAGTACAAGGAGATAAAATGAGGGGAGTACCAATTAGTCTACAAGACAGTTCTAGAATAAGAATTAAATGGGATAATATGTCACTGATATAGTTAACACAAAAATAATATTATGTCTCTAAGACATCTCACCAGTGACATCCCAGAGTAAGCAATGATTGCTATTGTTATCATGCAAAATAGATCATTCTACTTGACTTAAATATTTGGGAGTTTGATTATGTTAGGTGATTTCTCCTCAAGAAATGTGGAGGCCTAATGAGGTGGGAGGTGTTAAGAAATATTGTTTGTTCGGAGTTCAAGTTTGTGAGGAAATAAAAGCACAAAAATGGCCAAGCTGATGATGAACAAAATCAGTAGCCTAAAAACCTGTTGTTAGTCATCAGAAATTATATACAAAGTAATAGAAGAAAGGTCAAGAATACAGAAATAAATGTAGTTTTAAGCAGGAAACATGTAAAACAGTTTTACTGAGTAATTTACATGATAATTGTGTGCAGGCAATTGACTCCAGTTAATGACTCCATTCCAATTCACCAACTGCACTTGGCTCAGTTTAATGCCTAGAGGTACTTCAGGGAAGACTCAATCACAACAAAGGAAGGAAATTGTATGAGTAAGGGGGAAAACCAGAAAGTTCTAAAATCATTAATCTAAATATTGCAAGATTATTCAAAATGTATATGTTGGACATGCAATTTTGTCTGAAAAACTCCAGGTATCTGAAGAAAAAGCATCCAAGATTAATTTGAATGGGTTTTAGTTCTCTTACCTGAGCTAACATTTTGCTATTTTTAACTCATGATGCACAGCATAAGCTGAAAAATAACAAATTTAAGGATACATGTTTCAGTTAGAGATAAAAAAGGCAAGGGAAAAAACAAACACCGTTGTCCTTGCCCTTGAGGTTAGCTGGAAAAGGACTCTGTGTGTGGTGAGCCGTACATATTGATTTTGTTGAATGGATGCCTGGTATTCCAAAATTAATGGTGGTGCCTTTATTCTGCCAAAAGATGAAACTACAAGTAAGGAGGGAGCATATTTCTAACAGGAAGTTAGCCAGTTGTCTCAGAGCCACAGCTCTGGGTTGCAGGGACACACTAACCATTTGAGGATAGAGATCATTGTGCAATAGCTTCCTTCCCTTATCCAGATGCATACAGTATGTGAGGTTACATGGGCAGCCAAAGGAGTGCCCACCTTTGAAGTGGGGAGATGACAGACAGTGGGCATGCTGCAGAGCATCTGTGAAAGAGAAGACAGGTAGATAAATATCTTATTTTCCAGTTTTTGCTCAGGGAAGAGAGGGTAAGGACATGGAGCAAGAGGGGGCTGAGGAGCTAAACATCAGTTTGATGAACCACCACTGTCTTTTCACCACTATCAAGAGCGGACTGCATTGCATTAGGTTGTCATTCTTTTTTAAGTGTCAGTTTATTTTAGGATTCAATACCCAATATTTTCCTATCTCCAAACACTGAATTATTATTTCTCAAATTTAACAAGATCATCAAAAGTGATCCAGGCACAGCATAATCTATCTGTTGAATGCTTTCGAATCAAAATCAATTAACTGCAGCAACCACTGCCCTTAAATTTAAAGTATTTTCAACTTTACCAAGAAAGGACTGAAGAGTCAGTCAAATAACTGATGTCCATTTTTATTTTTTCTTTCTTACTTGAAAAACTGAATGATAGATGCTGTTCCGGGGACCGTTTTTTGCAAGAAAAAACAGCTTTTTCAAGCAATCCTGAAGGGAATATTGAATTCTGTGGACAAACTTGCATCTTTTGTGAAAGTTGCAGTCCATCCATTGCTTTTAGAAACTTCCTTAATATTTGCAAACTCCTATAACAACTAAATAGCATTAATGCCAAATAATCAAAGAATAGTGTTTAGCTCTGTCAGAGAAACAGGGGAAAAGAGTAAATTTAAAGTAAAAGGCTCAAGATAGAAGATTGTGAAAAATTCCTGTCAAGATTTTGCAGTTCTTTCAAAAATATTTGACTCCTAGGCTAGGATTTGATACTGCTTTTTGGAATTCCTCTTCTGGCACAATCACATGTCTCAGCAGTGTGACAGGACTTAGATATCAAATGTCTGAAGATGTTTGTGCAGACGTGAATAGGCTGAAAGGAGGACAAAATACAAAATACTTCAATCCCTTAAACACATTGAACTTATTTGCACATGTATAGACTAAGGAAATTGGTTACGTCATTTGAATGTCTACTCTTTTTTTTTTTTCCTTATCTCATAGCATGTTTTCCCTAAAAAACTTAGGAAAAACTTGAAATGTCAATAGCTATTATTATATTAATTCTCTGGGAACACAGCATCATAGTTTCAGCTGGTGTGGATCTGCTGAAGCCAATAGAGCTTTTATTATTGTTTATCATTGTCAGTGTGGAACAGCTGAAGCTATGTAAGAGGTGGACTAATTGACACTTAGGGGTGTGTCAGGAGAGAGCTGGGACCATACAGCCAATCCATCTGTCACAGAGCACTCGACTAAAGGTTAAACTCATGGTCGACAACCTCTAGTTTTTACTAGCAGAAGTCTGTACTGGCATAGATGTTATATTTTTATGTGTGTGTAAGCTAATAATACAGAATCAAAGTACACCTCAGACTGGTTGTACGGTTTATTTAGGATCTCCAAAAAGAAGCACACATCTTCATATGAACAATAAAATTATTTAAATCAGCAAACAAAATCAAAGACTGCGCTCTTGAAAATAAGCTATACACCTGACAGCACTTTGGGGTGATTTGCCACATCATAGTTCAAAGAATATAAAGAAAGATGCATGTTGTAACATCTAGACTGTTAATGAAAACAGCAACTGATTATCTTGATGCCATTGCTTTTCCTTTTTCTTCATTTTCCACCACTATATGTTATTCTAACTTTCTTTCTCCCAGTTTTGAACCCAATTGGGTTAAGTTTTCAGATAAAATATGCTATTCTTTACAGAAAAACAAAAATACTTGAGATTATTTATCTTTGTATATATTATATCTTCCATATGTTCTGTACATACAATTAGAGTTTTGAAAAGGTAACATTTTTAATAATAAATACAGTATGTCAAGGAAATGACATATGATTCAGCTTAAAGATAATGAATAATTATGAATGATACTAATGATCTCTTAATGTTAATGTCATTCTGATAATTTAATATGGCAATTAATTTTGCACATGAAACACGTGCAGGTGCTTTGAATAATTTTTTTTAAATCTTAATTTCCTAGCTCTCTTGATAGTTTTGCAAATTTAGAATTAATATTGAGTAACTTTCATAGTAATTTTTAGGTTATTATATTATCACCATAACATTCACTTTAACAGTTGGAGAACAGCTTCACATTTATACTATTTATGGCTGTACACATTAATTATATTTAAGATGATTTCTGTGGGTAAACTTACTCCACTGATGATCTTTAACGAAATCATAACGCGGCTCATTTCCTATATAAATTATGTGTCATGATTTGCTATGTTTGTGAGAATATTGACTTTGAGGACTTGGCAAACATCTTGAGGACCCATCATCAGTGTCGTTTTCAAATTGAATGGGTACTGATAGATGAACTGCTTTATGTGGCAATGTATCTCATGTTGCAGTTTCACGGACAGTATTATGCTCTTGCTCAAAGCAAGGTCAAATGGGCTATTGTCTGTAGCTGAGATTCATAACAGGTGTTTACAGCAATAGCATTCTTTAGGCCACCTAGAGAAAAAGAAGTATACAATTCAAACTTTAATTGAACTTAGAAAAAGTAATTGTTGTATAAGCTACTCAGCATCTACCACTGTTTTATTCAAAAGGATAGACAAAGCTCTCTATGCAATTATTGTCATGTGTTCAACAGCAGTTACAAAGTGTGTAGTGTTTCATCAAATAAGGTTTGCCTGTTGCTACACTGCATAATGGAAGGCAGATATGCCCCACCTGTACATACCCATAGTCTTTGGGAGTAATGCTACTGCACAGATATTAACAAGAAACACTTTTGTCTTCAGAGATGAGATTCCTTTTCCAATTGGCTTGGCAAGTCACTCCATCTTCTACACTCCATCTTACCTATCCACTATTCCTATACTAGCATTATATAGTTTAGACTAGATAGTTGTCTAGAATAAGATGGATAAAAAACTTTATGCGTTCATGGTGTAGTCTCTTTGCCCTTGGCTGTATATACTTTGTTGTTCAGTAGTCATCAATTTGCTCACCTGTCTTTGTGAATGTACTTTGTCCAAAATCTGCTGTGACATTTCATTTGTGCCAATCTTCTAAATCCTTTCTACATCACCCCAACAAAACCTTTGAGTATAGTTGAACTGAGACTAATAAAATTTGTAAAGTGCTACACTAAGGCTCTAAAAACAGGAATGGATTTCTCTCAATTATAAAATATCTCTTATTCCCTAGAAATTGTCCCTCACCCTACACAGGTGATATATTATACAATATATGCAATATTATGCATATTATATTAATTTTTCTCCCAAGTGCATATCCTTTATCTTCACTGACTGTAGGAGATGTACATGATTTACCAATACTATTTTTGATATCTAAAGTTATCTAGGAAAATTTCAATCATGTTATTGATCGTTCCACTATGGTGCCTCTATCTGAGAATTCACAAGATATTGTGCATGAATATATTTATTGATTTTAATATATTAATGCTATTTATTTTAACATTTATTAAATGTCATGACATTGATTTCAACTTTGTTCTGTAAAGGATCCGGCTATGTTTTAGAACCTTTAATAGATAAATTGATCCTAAAAAGAGCAATGATCTTAGTCATCCTTGTGCCTTCAAAATCTTTAAAAAGAGATTCCTTAACTGACAGAAAGTAGCAGAAGAATTGAATTCTGTTTTACCTTATTTATGTTCAAACGCTTGATTATAGGCTTAAAATTAAAGGGAGACTTGAATGTGATTTTCATATTTATGTTTGTGCTTGACTTTGAATTTTGTTATAGAAGTCACTGGAAAGGAGCAATAGGGAATATCACAAGGAAAAGCTAAAGTCACTCTTCTGACTCTAAAATATTCAAACAACCTTAGGCTGTAAACCTTTTTTCTTTTCTTAATGTGAAAGAACAATTATGCAGTGCTGTTGTAACGTAGGCTTTATCAAAAATATATTCAAAATTAAGTATCTGAATGCTTGCCCCAAGTGTTACAAACAGCTTAAAATCTCAGGAGATTTTGGATCATTCAAGATAATTTCTTTACTTCTTTAAATTGTAAAATTTCTTCATTTTTGAGCCTGAATTTTCATGTTGATATTTTCCTTTCACATACATAGGAAAAATCTCATACATATGAAGGCATGAAATAATTTCCCATAGCGTAGAGACTATCATTTAACTTACTGAACTTCAAGTAAATGGTTTAAGAAAAAAAAAATTCAGCAAGGCTGACACAGTTTTGTCTTCAAGATCAATTATTGAGCTATTATATATTTAGAGCAACATAATTATGAGTTGCAGATCATGCTCTCATATCATAATGTCTAACACCAGGACATCATCTGCATTGCATGTGAAACTGCTCTTTTGCATTTTATTGATAAAAGCTGAAGGAGAATCAAAATGCAAAAAAGGAAAGGAAGCCCACATCTCCAGACTTAGAGCTGTAGTCTTCCATCATGCCATCTACAAGCAATCAAGGACTCAGTACAATAAAGAGAAAATTGGTGGATGGTACGGCGCACTGTCTCGGACTAGCTCTCAGCCAGCACCACAGCGAGCGCAGTCCACTCCCTGGAAGCTGGCTGATCCCAGGGTGCAGCTGTGGAGTGTGTTTGTTTCACGGCACAGGGCAGCGGACTGTGTGGAGGGAGCAGGGAACTGCACCAATGGTCAGAGGCAAGGAAGCACGGAGAGACCTCCTGTATGAGTTCCAGAGCACTTTATTCCACTGAAGGAGTCAGGGACAGAAGGCCCTTCAAGGCGTGGCCAAGAGCTTATAAACAAGGGCGGGTACAATACATAAACCTATGAGAGGTTACAGAGGCAGAGAGTAACTCGGGTGAACCAATAGGGTGCTAAGGGTGCATGAATGACATTGAAGCTTCTGGAAAAAGGTGCAGGTCTGGGAAGAGATTGACATCTAGGGTGAGACTAAAAACCTAGGGAAGAAGGGACAACCTACTAACATGGGGGGTGTACGGAATTAACTGCTATAACTAAACATAATAGAAGTATCGCTGAAAATACACACCAAAACAGGTGGAAGACCTTACTCCCCATCAAACTTTGATTTAAATACAGGTTTATGATTTTCTTCACGAAAATGAGGAAATAAAAGGTAAATCAAGGCATTTAAATATTGCACAAGTATCATATTCATCATTGTTTAGTCTCGTGTTTGACAGGAACATGTGTGTTTAGATAACATAGATCTGTGATGAACTTAGAGGGACCCCACTGAACATGCTTGAGATTCCTGCCCTTCTGGGTGAAAGATTAAAGTGCAGTGGCAAAACACTCCTGAGTGAATCCCTGAAGTACAGATGAAAACTGCAGGTCTGGTGATCCTCTAGCATGGACTGAGTTCTGGAGTGCCTGCATTGTATTTACTGTGATTCTGCATAGATGCTTGGTATCCAACAGTTTCCAAGATAAGAAAAATAAATTTACTCATTGCATTTAATTTGTGGTTTTGTGGTTGTTTCTGTGTCCTGTCTGGCACTGGGGAGAGTCTCAAACCCCTTTTCCTGCTATGAGGTAGAGTATTCTCCCAGAAGACATATCAATGAATGAGGAATCCTCAGAATGACATTTTTTGGTTGACTGTTAATAAAGACAGTTTACACCAGAGATGCATGTCTTTAGGTTGATTTCATTCCAATTAACTTAGACATCTGAAACTAGGTCTGTATTGTAGTTAACAAAACTCCCTTCATATTAATGGAAAGAAACAGACCTTTAGGAGGTTGTGATAATCCAGTTTTGGAGAAACATTTGAGTCATCTTTAGCTAGTGCCTGTATTGATACTTTAACCAAGAGTGAGAGCAAACCAGATAATTATCCTTTGGTTCTCTACAGATATTGAGGTAAAAACCTATATTAGACATTTAGCCATCTGAACAAGTGTCCTTGTTTGTTTTCCTGTTTATCTTGGTATCAATAAGCACTTAATTACTTTTGATGATGTGTAACAGATTCAGAGAAATCAGTTCCAAAGAAAAGAGCAATTCAGAACAAAATCCTATTCACTGTGGGTATAGAATTGTCTTGTTAGAAAAAAAAATGTCATTTGGGATCTTCTGCAGATGGTATTTATCTGTCATTTTGACACATCTTGAGGAAAAAACATGAACTTGGACATTTACGTAACACACAAGCCTGACATTTTTTAGCTTCTTGGTAAGTCTTTTTTGTGTGTCTGAAGGTTCTAGGTGAATAGATTGTAAGCTGTAATGGACAGGATCTGTGGGCCTTTAATATGGCTGAGTTAGATATGAGTGAATTAGGTACGGCCGGAAAAAAAATGAATAACTCTAGTTATGGGCCCTGTATTACACTTCCAAGGATATTATTTGAAGAACCATTGTTCTCACTAGCAGCTTAAGCTTTCCTATTCTGAGAAACCCGTAAATTTTAAGGTTTTAGCAGATTTTAGTGCAGAAATAAATTTAGCAGATAATTATATATTATTTGGCAAGAATTTTCACTCTGAAGCTGCACTGTTAGTCAGCATGCTTTCATTTGGTTTAATCACATCACTGCTACTACAAAAGGTCAGAATGGAGCAAAACATCTCTTCTATTGCTCCATTCCTGACACATTTGTCCATTAAAAAGCATGCAGGAAAACACTGTTTTTGTCTTATGGAGCAGACCTGTTAAATTACAGAGATTACAACTAGAAAAAATAGAATATTTTCTCCAGTACATCTCGGTATACATGAATTTCTACTCTTTAATTTGATAAAGAAAGTAATGAAAGAGTTAAGGGTCTTAATTAGGCGGATTTGTGGTTTGGTTTCCTTTTCTTTTTTTTTTTTTTGTGATATAGCAGGATCTATTTTCTAGACTTTTGTTTGGATTGTATTTTCAAACCTCATTAAAAANTTATCCAACTTCTGGGATGATTCTCATAAGCCTGAAGACATCCAAAACTTTTATGTGGTGATGACTGATTCAACACGGTGTAAATCAGTTAAAGCCTCTGGAATCATAAATAGATGCTACCCAAGAGAACCTACAGCGTATGAAATCTGTTTTTTGCATCCCACTGTCCCCCCTTGTGACTTCTCCAGTGTTCTGATGTGGGTCTTCACCTGTTTTAGATGCATATTACTTCATTGAAACATCATTATTTCAGGTGAGAAAATTATTATATTTGAGGAAACTTTTATCTCACCTCAGAGGAAAGAAATAATTTACATGCATTTTCTGGAACTGTAATACAAGGGAGAAAGTAGCACTTTTGGTCACTAAAGACTGCCCTACAGAAAGGGGTGTCAACTTCAGATGACTGTTTGCATAAGGAGAGGGCTTGAGTTTGTTTGGAAAGCCCAGTAACTTTAGATAATGCGGCTAAGGATGTATGGCTTCAGCTTCTCAGGAATTTGTCATTTTCTCTTTGGTTTTATATGTACTTGGAATATGGTAAATGTCTATGCCTGGTTTTATTGCATATTGTCTCTGAAGTTACTGGCTTCATTGTATAATTTTAACTTTATTTTCTGGTTAGAATAAAAACATCAGAAAAGACATTTGATTATTTCTTTACATAAAACTGTGTTCACTATCAGAGTAGCTAGAATTTACAGACAAATATGAAGTACAATTTCAATAAAAAATTTTTATTACTTTTTCCTTTGCCAAATGGTTGTAGCTGAACAAAATACATGTAGCATATGAAATACACTCCTCAATGATATTAGACTTCAAACTACTTCATGATTTGGAGAACAAATCCCAGCACACAACTGCTTCATTGAAGGAAAACCAGATCTTTCTTTTGATATTTTAACAATCATACATTGAAAATATGCACTTTGCACCTTATCAAATCAATCGTTCTGGGGCTTAGAGTGAAGATGAAAATGAAGGAATTTAAACATAGTTAAAGAGTGAATGTAAAGCATATAGCATGCCTTGCATAAATATTATGGGACAGAATACCGTTCTCTCCGTAATAATAGCACATCTTGAAAAATGGCCTCTAAAATTATCTAGTCTTTATTACTGACCATTTCCTTCAAGCAGAGGCATTTAAAGTAGTTTTACTTGGTTAACTCTTGTCACAGAGTTTTTTACATTTTCTTAAATGCAATCTTTAGTTCAAAATAACAAGATCCTTCTGTACACTCCTGAAAAAGATGCGCCACTAACCTGGCACTCTGATGTGTAAATGAGACTCAGTGAACCACAGTAAAGTTTGTGTGATAGCTGTAGGATATATGTGGGCAGAAGATAGTTACATAAGGTCATTTGGAAGGGAAATATTATTAAAATGTAGGCGTAAATCGAGGTAGCTTTGTCACTGCTTGTCTTTGATAAATATGATAAAGAATAAGTAACACAATTAAACGAGGCTACATTCAGACATGCAGCTGCTACATCTCTCGTGAGTGTTCTACACCTCATGCATGCCTCAAAAAACACATGAAGCTGGTTTCAGTGGCTCCTTAGGCTCATGATCACTCTTCTTCACTAGAGAAGCTGGACTACTCTTTTATAATCTGGTCCACAAATTCTGCCTGTCATCTGTAAAGCTGTGGACTCACTTAACAAGTTTCTTACATGGGCTTAAGTTTTTTAATATCCTGAGGCAGGTGCACAGGAGGAATGTGACAACATTCTCAGGAGTTTGAATAACAAACTTTTACTGGCCAATTTTAAAAATAATGGTACTTGGCAAATTTTAAAGCAACATTCAATTGAAAATAAACATTTCACAAGGCATTGACTTAGCAAACTGTAGCCCACCCAACTTTAAGTTACCCAGATTTTGAGTAGGGGAAATTAGTAGAAGAAAGAATGAGAGAGAGAGGGAGAAAAGAGAGAGGGGGCAGAGAAAGATTCATTATCACTGCTTGAATTCCAGCACTATCTTAGCTACTATAAAATAAAAACAATGTGCTGTGCCCATGTATGCCTTTGTGCAACTGCTTTTGTCTGTTTTGGTCTCCTGGGGCCCTCCAGATGGACCCTCTGGTTTGCCAGTGGCTGATAGCCATTCTGGGCTGGACTGGAGTATCCAAGGGCAGGCTGTGGAGCAGTGCACCACGCCACTCTCTGCAGAGCTTGTCCTGGCCCACCTNCAGGATCTATTTTCTAGACTTTTGTTTGGATTGTATTTTCAAACCTCATTAAAAATATAACCCCCAATTTTCATAGTTTGGTCATAGTCAACATATTTAATATATATATAGCCATCAATAGTTGTGAAAAGCCTGATAAAATAAGTATTATGCAATTATAAAAGGCAATGAAAGCTAGAAGAGCTTTATAAAATTCCAGAGAATAGTATATCCAGTGTTTTAGTACTAATTACATTTTTTCTGGCTTCACATTTTAGATCTCAACAGTATGTATATGTGCAGACAGTAGTTCTGCAATGTTTGTGACATGTTATAACCTTGTAAGACATCTCTTTCTTTCCCAGCATCTATCTTAGAATAACTTAATGAAAAGCCTACAGATGACACAGCCCCAGACAGTTTATCAAATTATGTTCAGAACCAGGTCAAGATGTCCTGGAATACAAAGCCCATCAC
>VWZV01010167.1:4966-91707 GCA_013397155.1 Irena cyanogastra
CACACAGTTTCTGCGATCCTCTGGTACTTACTGCAGCCCAGGCTCGGCATGAGTCTGTTCACATGCGCTAGGCGCAGAAAGTTGCTGAGTGGTAGGGACGGTGTTCGCAGGCTGGTTTGTGTGCTCTCCCGGCGCTAGTTCAACTTGAAAACACATGAGCGATCCCACTCCGAACAAGGAGCAATAGTTTGAACAGACTACGGGGCGGCAGCATGAGCTCCAAAGGAGCGAATAAAACCGAGACAGTGAGAAGCCTGCTCAATCCGCATCGGAGCAGCTCCTGGCTTTCACTCATGTCCCCTTTTCTCTCTCCCCATCCTCAGACTCTCTGGCAAAGTTTCATCACCAGTCCGTACTCCGGACCCCCCTACTGCTCCCCACACCCACCTCTCTCGCATCTCCCAAGAACGAGATAAATAAAAGTCTGTTAGAGGGAGCCCCCCTCAGGAAACTTACGTTTGATCTGCCTGGGTTTGCTCTGTTTCCTTCGGGACATGCTGCTCGGCTGCCGCTCCTGCCTTGCTCCAGGTACAGGAGTGGAGCTGGGAGGGGACGGGGGTGGAGGGAGGGTGACAGATCAACAGACGGGATTCATAGAGAAGCTGGTGGCCGCCTTAAGATGCAAAGTCAAATGACAGAAAAACAAGGAGAAGGGAAAGAGTGTGTGCGCGCGTGACGGAGGAAGAGGGGAAGAGAAACGGAGATCGGGGTGGGTGAGAGGGAAAGCGAGAATGAGGGGAGAGAGAAGCAGAAAGAGCGGAGGGAGGGAGCAGGGGAAGGAGCGAGGGAGGGAGGGAGAGAGGAGGAAGGAAGAGAGGGAGGGAGGGAGAGAGGGAGGGGAGAGCTTGGCTCCTCGCTCTCTCTCTCCCTCTCCCGCCCGCTCTCTGCCGTTGCCGCGCCGCCTCCGCTGCCCGCGCCGCGCTCCGCTCCGACTGACAGGCGGCAGGAGGTGCCGGCGAGGGAGGGGGCGAGGGAGGGGCTTTCCGGGACGGGGGGGCGGAAAGAGGGGGGCGTTTGTCCGTCAGGCTTGACGGGCAGTGGCTACTACCAGCGACAAGTCCGCATGCAAATCGCCTCCTGCCTCTGGGGCACGGGCTGTCGAGGCGGGAGGCTTCAATCGTCCCCGTGCTGCCAGGGCTTGTGGTGGCGGGGAGAGCCGCAACTTTGCCGAAAGAGGCACGGCGGGCGGGCGGACGGGCGAAGAAACTCGGTGGCAGCAGGCAGGCGGCACGAGTCCCCCAGCCCCGGACAGGGATCTCCCGGGTGTCCCGGCACAGCCGGTGCCCCCATGTTCCGCCCGCAGCCTCGGCCTCAGCGCTGCCCGCGGCAGGAGCAGGCGCCGCCCGCCGCGCTGGCCCCAGGCCGGGAGATCCCGCACGGCTCCAGGCTGTCCAGGGCAGGTTTCCCACCACCCCCTCCGCACGGAGGGGTCCCGCTGCCTCACAGGTGCCGCCGCCGGAGCGGCCCGGAGCCCGGGGCGCTGCCTGCGCCGACGGACGGACGGACGGACGGACGGGCGAGCTGCCAGCGTCCTTCCCTTGCGGTCGGTCCTCTGGCCGCTTACACTCAGCTGCGGTAGCCTGAGGAGTCCAGGCTGTGCGGCCATCGCTGTCGCCCGCGCCCCCGAGTGCTCGGGTTTGAGCTCGTAGGTGAGCGAGGCGGACAAGCCGGCCGACTGACTCCCTCGGCTTCGTTAGTTTAGCCTTTCTAAACAGTGATAAGTGAACATTTTGTTTCTTGCACGGTAGAAGCCAACATTTGACGCTCCTGTTGCTGACACCAGTTAAGTATTTGGACAAAGCTAAAACTATTAGCAATGCTCACGTTTACAGCCTGTCTTTGGACAAAATTTCTCTTGAACGTTCTTGAATAATCTCATTTACCTATATAGTTGTAAGTGACCCACTATGAACAGACCATACTCTCTGTATCTCAGTCCGTTGCCAAGCTTTGCACGTTCATTACCACCTTCTCAGTGTCGTCACACACTAACTTTTACAAAATTCTGGGAAAAAACTATCCACACAAACAAAAGAGAATCAGCCTGATTTCATGGACGCCAAGGAAAGACATATGATACTGAAACGTCTTTATTACTGTGCTTCCAGAAATTTCAGATCTGACACATGAATGTAATACAACAGTAAGTGTTCTTAGAGCTTCACTAGCAGGACTTACGTTCAGGTAAACTATTAAGCATTGCTTTCAGTCTTACCTCTGTGGTCAAAATACTCTCAACAGAAGCAGTTTTTGACTTGACATCTTGACACATTCAGTGTTTCTTTTTGGGGACAATATTGCAGAAGTCTTCATATAAGCAGCAGGAATTCTAACATGGCGATGTACTGAAATTTTCCATCATATTTTGTTGGAAATACTGTTTGTAAATGATAACCAAATTTACAAAAACACTTTTTTATTAAAGAAAAGAATGTGATGGAATCTGTGAACAATATTTAACATTTATTGTTATTCAGATACTTTAAAGAATCTGATTATATAATAAGTGTTTTCTGTTTAGCTGAAGTGATTGTGTTGTGCCAAATTCGTATTTCAATTTCTTTCCTAGAGGTGTAGGCTCTTGGTTGACTGCCAGTGTAACAGTAGTATTTCAGGAAGGTATTCTATGGCAATAGATAAATGTGATAAGAATACACCAAGTGAAATGCTCTGCTATGGTTTTGTCACAGAGCAAGGCTCAAAAGGGGACTTACATGAATGACATACCCATCTTTCAAATTTAAGTTAATATTTTATCTTATCCATTCTCAGCATTCTAAACTCTCTTAAATTGCAGTCTGGTTCCCTAATTAGAAATAGCAATGTCTTTTCCTTCACATAAGTTGGCTGCTTGTTTCTGTTTCTATTTTGTTGACAGGCTCTCACACAGTTTTTAGTCTGCTCAGGTAATTTGACAGATACTGCCTTTAAACCTACTGTTGTTTAAGTGTTAAAGAATGAAGTTGAGTAATTTGTTGCCAACATTTGAACAATATATGAACTGTAACTTGTTAAACTGTCACTGTTACTTAAAAGTTAGTACACTTTATGTGGTACAAATCAATTACAAATAAGTGATCAACAGCAACGCAAAATGAAGCAATGCTAGAATCTCTAAGTGTTTATTCTTAAATACTTTTTAGGGTAAATTATATGACATAATTTTTGTGCTGCTTTTTAACATTTAAATAGTAATGTTAGTTACATATTTTGTCTATTCTGAGGCATTAAGTATATTTTCTGCTTCATCAGCTCAAAAGAGTTCATATACAGTTGTTATTATTTCTATGGCCATTCAGAGACATGTTTGATCTCTTAAAGTATTATTACACTTAGTCATTTCAATGTATTTCAGGTTATTTTTGACCTATTTACCTAAAGTTAAAACAGCTGTTTGTGAAATGCCAAGAAAGAAACATACATATGCCTGCTACATTAATGTAATTAATGGTGTAAACTAACGAGCCATTTTCTCTCATTTATAGAGGAACTCCTATTTAGCACATGGAAATTGCCCATTTTCCTTGTCAGAACAAGTAGCCTGTAGTATATCCCAGATGACAAAATTGTGTAGCAGGCTGTGTGTAGCTGCTGAGGCTGGGCCAGGGAACAGCTCGAGCTCTGCACGTGATCACTGGCGCTGTGTCATTGTTGAGCCAGTCTCCAGTGCTGCTCACCAGGAGCTGTTTCCGATAAGCTCTGTGGGCAAGGCCACTTTCTCTTGCTGTGGCAGGGCCTTGAGTTGCACAAACATAGGTCGAGCAGCATAGCTTTCCCTCAGGGCTCAAGAACAGGCCCAGCATTTTCTGTTAACCTGCAGAGAGAGTCATTCAGAGTAGACCTTTCAAATCTTACAAATTACCTCTGTCTCCCTAATTGCATGATTTTCTGGGCTGCTATAGAAATTGCCATGGAGTTACAATGTTGTCCATGCCAAGGTTTCAGTGCCTGTAGCATTCACTGGCTCTTCGTGCTCACCCGTCAAATGTTGCCTGTAGCAATCAGACAGTGCCCTCAGAGCGTGGCTGGGGGACCTGTAACGCTACCTGAGAGGCAACTGCAGCATCTGAGCATGGAGGCAGGGGAAAAATGGGCCCAGTTTTTGCACTGAGGGAATGATGGCCATCTGTCCACCAGCTGAGGGTGCAGACAGATAATTAGGAAATGATGCAGTAAGAATAGTTTAAAAACTGTTCAACTGAAATGGTAACTGGATGTGAGCAGTGGTGGCATAGGACCAGTCCAGGAGATGTATGTTCTTAGTTAATTACAATATCTCAAGAAGAAGAAAATAGCCTCCACAGAGGCTCACTTCTTAATCATCTTTAACTTCACCACTTCTAACTCTCTATACTTGCTAAGATTCTACGAAGGTTTGTAAAAACCCTCTAACTGAATGGTTGTTACAGTTTAAAACTTAAATTCTGGAAATGCTGATATTCTGGCAAAGAAGCTAGGAAAAGTGCAGCTTAGATTTCATGATCTTAAAGTGTTAGCAACTTTTTTACACATAGATAATGTGCATAATTTTCAAAACAATGTCCTTCTTTGGAGAAAACTTAATGATTCTTAGAACAATCTTTCCGTTCTCTCATTGAAAGAAATAAACACTAAAATATTGAAATATTTTCTTGGAAGCAGAATTAGCCTCTTGACTAGCAATTATGCATTTCCCTCTTTTTTTTTTTTTTCAAAAGAAAAAGAATGTACACTGAGGAAATTAACTTCAGAATTCTCACATAAATCTGGATACAGATTGTATGCAAAGATACTGCTGTATAATGAAGATACCATGAAGTTTAGGCAGCAATTGATTTCGCAAAAAAATAGGCTTAATTTTTGTTTTGTATACATAACCAAGTTCTGACTATTCATAACACTGAATAGGAATGTGTAATGTTAAAAATATAATTGCATAGGTTCTGTTAGGCTCTGAGGCTGCCATTTCCATAGTAAGGACTTGGATTCTTCCATGATCTTAATCATAGTGTTTGGTTATTTAGCTCTTAATGAAAAAGACAAGGCTGGTATTTTCCCAACGATTATCCACTTAGAGCATTAGAAAGAGTACATGGCATAGCTGTTTAGAACTTTATTCCTCTTTTTCATTGGTCAATAGTGAAATACTTAACTAGATTGAGCATGAAATTGCTAAGGCTCTGAATAAATGTCTAGCATGAATATGGGACAATTCACACTTTTCCCAGCTCTTGGAAAAATCTACAGTTCATTCTTATTTCACAATGTGTAGATTTTCTCTGTGGTGATGCCAGACATACATATATTCTAAGAGAAAAAGAAAATAGACCTAAATATATCTCTGGGCAGCTGATGGATGATCATCTGATCTTAGAATTTAGAAATAAAGCTTCCTCTGGCTTTTGAAATAAAGCAGAAAAAACTCTACCAATGTGTTTCTAGATGACATATAGGAAAAAAAGCTGCAAGGCAGATTCCTCAAACACAAAGGAACCTACAGAAGATCTGAGGATATCCAAAGAGAACGGGTGGGACCAGTGGGTATGAACTGCCATTTCAACCAGTCCTGTAACAAGTTAGAACTGAATTGCTACTACGTTTTTTTTTGTGAATGTTCTGCTCCCTAGGAATGATCACAACCCTACAGTGAAGTTCCTGGCCACAGGATTTCAATGGATGCAGCAATGTGGGAAGCCAGACTCACAGAGTGCTGGAATCAGTGCTGAGTCAGACTTCACATTGATAGTCCAGACCTTTGCATCCATTCTGGGAGATCTGCCAGTTTTTAGAGGCCAAAACCCATGTCCACTACATATGGAGAGGGAAGAATAACACAGAAATAAATGGTGACCTCAGAAACTTTCTAGATTCCTAAGCAGACTTTTCCTGAAAAGGGTATTCTCTGAATTTGAATTAATTTTTGATTGGTGCAAAGCTTAGCATTTTCGTGGTGTCAGTTTGCTGTCTCTTTCCATGTATTTATTTAGAGCAGAAATCACTGATCTCTTTTGATAGCTCAGTTATGCAAGATACTTTTCATCTCACATTAAAATTTATATCTTATTTGTTATCCAAAAATAGGGGCAAAGATTATTCTTCATTTCCTGACTGGATGCTCTCTGATATTGCTCAGGTAATCTTATAGATGAACAAAATGATAGTCTACCAAAATGCTTAGACATTTTGGGCAACTTTACATCAGAATCACAGAATAGCCATGATCTTCATAATAATGTAAAATATTATTTTTCACTGCACAGGATTGTAGTAATGCCTGGAAAAAATACTTCATTTCTTTCTGAAAAATTATACATACAACTCAGTTCCTAATTTTGACATCCATGCTCTCCTTATAGGAAAAAATATATCTCAATATTAGCAAGATTCTACTGCAAAACTGACTTGCACGAGCTAACCTGTCATGTGCTGTGCCTTCAGCTGGAAAAGAAAATTCAGTAGGTGTGGCATAGCTAGAGAAATCTTTTTGAACAAAGCTGAAAATGTGGATTTTCACAACAATTGTTCACAACAAGATATTGTATCACACATACAGCAGCATCTGGAGTATGGGATGGAAGGAACAGCGTCCTATGAGGAAAGATTCCTGGATGCCTTCGTTGTCTGAAATGCAGCCCATTCACCCCACTGCTTACAGATGGCTACTGAAAACTTAGAAATGTACTGGAACATATATAATCCCACACCACGTTGCAGATTTCTGCCAGTAGCAAGACTGCAGCCCCACAGCAGCAGTAACTTACTGTTTTGGCATCTGTGTGGCCTTCAGGGGCCAGTTTTGTTACAACTCAGAGAACTTCTCTGCTTTCCATGACCTTACCTTCCCCAGGAACATACTACCCTAAGCACAGTCTTAACACTGTATGGTCTGGGCTTCTGAAAGAGGCACCTTGCTCAGACATGCAAACAATAATGTAGCGTGAACTTCCTTGAAGCTTATAAGCCCAGAGAGGGCTTAAGAATAAGAATAAGATGTGAGAAAAATGAAGGAAAGTTAAGGGATAGTAGAATAGAAGAAACAGGAAAAAGGGAATGAACAGCAGTAGTGCTTAAAAAAAATCTTTATTTCTATTATTAATTTTTTTTTAGATAAGCCAACAGCAGTACTTCATGTAGACATAGCTTAACACTGAAAAGATAACATTAATACTGTCAAATTGCTGTTTATGACTTCAGAGTGCAAGTCTCATAAAGTAGTGACATGGATATAAAGTACAACCCTAGATGCTGAGTTTGAAGTAAAATAGCATTTTCTCTTCTCCTTGGTCTTCTTCCATAATTGTTATGTAACACTTATTTTGGAAGCTATTAGTACTGTCTCTGCTCTTGCCAAATTAGATATTATGGGCATCTCAGTTTGCCCAGTTTCAGTGAAGGAGATTGCATACACCAGCATCTCAACAATATTCATAAAAGCATGACCAGACATTAAAAATAGAAAACTGGAAACATATATGGTGATTTCTCTGTAAGTACCATCATACCAGTTTACCATTATGGCATTATAATCACATTCATCAACTTCTTCAACTTTTTTTCAGCAGGTTTTTCTTCTGCTATATATCCCTTCAATAGATGTTCTTACTCAAATGCACAGTGATACCTCGTAGGGTTTATGGTATCTGTACTTGTGTCCTATCTGTTCCTCATATTGTGCAAATGAATCTTCCCCCGCTCAGAGCAGTTGCATAAATTGTCCTCTGTATGTCGCAGAACTGGTATTGTTTACCACTTTGAGGTATATATAGAACTATGCATCATCATCATGAGTAGAAATATATATTGAAACTTCAAAGTCTATGCTAGCATAGACTCTCTTTTTGAGATTTTAGGCTCCTCTCAGCAGCATGGACATGTTTTGGGTTATTAAGGGGATGTTCATAATTTATACAACTCTTCAATTTTTGCCTTTATCCTATAAATAGAATTGACTGCATTAGAAAGGAAATCTTCCCATGCAGTCTTTTGAAAGTGTGACCCCCCCAAGGTTTTCTACCTTCATAACCAGATGCTTTGCGCAGCAAACTTAGAAAATAAGTGAAAGATGTAATAGTCCAGTGGACTGAACAACAAAGGGAAAGTGCAGTTTTCCTCAGTAGTTTGTAACCCCATATTATTTTTGAGAAAACTTGTAGTATTTTTAGTACCCACTTTACAACATATTAAAGCTAAATTATTCTCAAAGTTGGTTGATTTAAATGCATCATTGACTTTGAAGATATTGGCAGTATATGTGGTGTTTATCTCCTTCATATTATAGCTGCTCACAACAAAATTTAGTTCAAATTCCCTCTCCTTCTAAAATCCACAAGTAAAATCCAAAAATTCAAATAGCACTTTAAAATGTAAAAGTAGGGTTGCACTTTTTCTGAAGTGCCTCAGTAACTTAGAATTCTTTTCAGTTTTTCTTTTTAATCCCTCTTGAAAATTAAAATTAAATTTTGAATCAAGCTGCTTCCAAAAATGTTGCTCCAGAGACAATCCTTTGACTGATACTGATAGTTAGGAATTATACCAGCATAAAAAGGAGAAAATCAGAGTTAGTGATTGTTTCCCAACCACTGATTTTAAAAGGATTAAGGTGGAAGTTCTCCAAATAAAAGTCCTGAAGAATAATCAGTCCCTAGCCTTTTCCCATCAAGAACCCGAAGTAGAAAGTTGCCCTCCATTTTATAAAATCCTTTTCATCAATACTACTGAGTAGTGTTTTCCTACTGTTCCAATCATGAAAACAAATTACTTAGCATGCATTACAATTTGATGTAAGCAACTAAGTAAAGCTAACTGTTAGATCTATGAGTTTATTTGTGTATAGAGCTTGTTTCATTCAAATCAGCTTCCCTTTATTTCAAAGTATTTCTATAACGAACACAAAGCAATCTAATATATGGATCATATATTCCTGCTTGTAGTTTTCCTGTTTTATGAATATTGACCACCAAAATGCTGAAGATTTCTTCAATGTTTAAATGATCCTTTCCCTGGAGTTGTTCCTGTGGCCACTTTCAGGCTATGAAATGGTGGATTACATCAAATAGACACAAATAGCCACAGATGAGCTTATTTATTCAATGTGGTTTTGCACTTACTTAAAATTCCCTTTCACTCACTCTGCAGGACTGGTGCAAACAGAAAAAGTAAAATTTTGTTTATGTTGCTCATGCTCATCCAAATCCTGAATTACAGACTGGAATTATTAATGAAGAATTTATGTATTATTTTGAAGACATATGGCACATTCTTACTTTTGTTACATCATTAACAGCACTGCTTCCTTTGCATTGTCACCACTTTACTTCCAAACAGCACCAATTCCTTAATCCATTATTTTAGTTTGTATATCAACTATGGGATGGTCCACGTTATTTCTGGCCTAAGAATTTTAGGATGACAGAATGGAAAATTTCCCTCTTTCAAAATAATTAATAAATCGAACTTTTTTTTTTAAATTTTCTTGTCATTATTCTTGTTATTATACTCATGGATAGTTCCATGATATTTTCTGTTCTCCTAATATATGTGATACTTGGACATCTGGTTTATAGGCTGTATTTTCTGCTTCCCAGAATGCATCTTCTTTGGGATGATAAGATAATTGCTATTCTAAAGGATTCTTAAGGTTTTATTTTGTCCTTTAAAATGAAAAATATTGTTTGAGCCATTGATAAGTAGAGGTAGACTACTTAAATAATTAATAATAAAATTTGCAAAGATATACTTTTTTTCTAGTATCTTTCAGTCATGCAAAGTATAAATTTCTTCAAAATTAGTGACTGATTGACAATTTTGAGTAGTTATTCATCTAAATATTACATTAAACTCCTTACAATACCTAAACGTAGAATTTGATATGGATTTCATATGATTACCATGCATAGATCAACTGAAAAAAGTATAATATTATGAATTAATTTTCTAAGACAGTCTCAACTGATTAATACCACTAATATTGATTTATACTTGTGCTATAACATTTATAGCACAAATTAATTTATTTCATAAAATCTGTGTGGCAGTGGGACACATAATGGCTTTGGGACTAGTTACAGTTTTGGGTGTTTTGAGCCGTAGAGAATATCCCCACAAGCAAGTGTAAAATTTTGGAGCTTGGTGGTAAGTGAAGCACACAGTTTTTACTTTGTTCACTGCTTCATAATGTGGATATACCAACATCTAAATGGCTAACATGTCTCTTAAAATACAAAATATCTCAATATGCGTAGAAGAAAACCAGTGGCGTAACTATCAAATGGTTTAAAAATTAAAGTCCTACTCAGACATGTCATTAGTTGTCTTTAGCAATCTGGTTGCAAGTGAGCTCAAATCAGCTTTGATTGTCTTGGCCAAAATGAGGGTTGTGAATCTTTCCCTGTACACATTTACTGTGTAGAAGATTACCAGCAAATACTTATACAAAATTAATGTTTCTCTTATTCTTAAATCACCCCTTATTCATAACTTTTAACATCTTTAACTCTAATCATGCTGCCAAAAGAGCTGTGGACCTGCAACATTCAACACCACAAACAGCAATGGACTTATTTAACTGTCCTCCAACCCATCATTCTACCGGGGGGATTGGGAAAAAGGCTCTGGATGCAAGATGTGGGACCTACAGGAAGAACCATCAGTTTCTGCCTCATGAAAACAAAGCTTTGATCATTTGAAAGACAGAAAAATATTGATGAGCGTGCCTTATTTTACCTATTAGTTACCTTGTACATTATTTTCAATTCCTATTCACTTACTTACGTGGTTCTATCAGCTACCTTTCATATTCTCTTCAGTATGTGTCAATATATCCCTCTTGTCCTTACTCCTAACTCCTTGTCCTAGGATTTTAACCTTGGTCCCATGCACTGCACTATGAAAAAAAAAGAAATTTCAGGAAATGAAAGAAAGATGGGTAACCTGAGGAATGGCTTATGAGTAATGCTGATGAGGAACAAGTGTATTTTATTATGACCAAGATAGTGCTGGGAGATCACACTCAGAAAAAATATTCAGTAACAGATAATATTTAAGGACTAGTGGCATAGACTTCTGAAATGGGAAGCTTAGTTTTCTAACCAAGAAAATGCCTAAATGCCTGTCATAGTAGATTTTACATTATGAAAATAAATTTTTAAAAGGTGAAGCATCTACATTTATAACTTCAAAATTCAGTTAAATATATATATAAAAACAAAACAAACAAAAAAAATTGAACATTTGACCTAAATTTCCTGCCTTTGGACTGAATGATATAATTGGATAGACCTATTGCTAGAGCCTTTACTTCCAAAAAATTTCCATTCTGTAAAAATACACAGCTTTAATCTATTTTCTTTACTTTTATTTTTTCATTTTGAGTTGTATACATTTTTACATACCTATGTATTGAAAATAGTGTCTTGAAAGAAAGAAAACAAGTTGAAATAAGTTCAACTCATTCCTATTTTTAAAATTCAGAGCAAGGCATTTATAACAAGTTGATCTTAGAACACAAAGGCATGTGTATACTAAATGAACCTTGTAAAAAGTCCAAAACACCAGAAGATGTCCTTTATGATACACAGCAACGCTGGTTCCAATTTTAGACCAGGAACAATTATTGATCAGCGATTCATAACAAATCCCCCTGGTCTCTGAGAGGATTGCAAATCTTGACATCATCACAATTTCAGACTGTCTGTTCCAAAATTTGGTAGCTCGTACAAAGCTCTAAACTTCAAACATTTCATATGATCTGAATCTTGAATTGAGGTAATGAGCAATGCTCTACAAGACAGCTCAGTTTCTGTTTCTGCAGCTGAGCTCCTGCAGTCTCTTCCATTTTCAAGCAGCATAAGAAAGTCAGAAAACAGTTCCATGTGAAACTAATGCTGTATCTGCCTTAAACTTCCATGATGGCTGTAGAAGGTGTTGAAAACTAGTTCCTTATGTTAAAACCATACAAACTTTGAAACTGGTAATGAAATACAGATCTTTGTCCTGAACTGATTCATGACATTAGTGTATCCCAGTAGCAATAATGTTTGACTGTTACCAGAGATCCACAATATCACTAAAAAAAAAGCACAACTGCTTTACATTATCATTTATTTGTATTTAAATAGTCCATGCAAGAACTGCACTTCCAAAACCTTCCTTTAATTCTGATATGAAGTTAAATGACTGAGAGCAATATATTTCACTTCATGCAGATGATATATTGCTTTCTTGTTAGGCTTCTTTATTTGAGATGACTTCTCTGTCTTATAACCATGACTAAATCTCCAGCTACAAAATGAATTTGATTAAATCCAACCACTTGACCTTGTCAACCAATGTCCCCAGACACCTCTTTACTGACTACATTATTCTACAGGCTTCTAAGCAGTAGAGCTGGAATGCATATATCCTATTCCATGTTCTCTGCTCTCAATAACTACAAATTCTCCAAAATAATTATTCAAATTAGAGATAATATAGAAGGCTGAGTTATTTTACTTAAAATTAGTTATTTTCTTAAAATATTAGATTTCATCCAGGTGAAATCTTACCTCATTGTGGACATCTCTGAAAACTATTTAAGACCTGTAGCAATCCCTCTTGAAGTAAAATTGAAATAGTTTTAGATGAAAATTAAGGTGTTAAAATTATTTTAGATGCATACATTGACTTAAATATCAAGCCTTAATGAATCAAAATCAATTAAAATGTACATGGGTATAATTTCTTTATTTAGAATAGTGTCTTACTACATTTTCTTACTCTGAGAGATGTAATGTAACATCAGTACAGAAATGTAATAACAAATTTATGCTCTTCGGCAAATTATAAAACCTCCAGCCAGTGCTTTGTGCAGAGTCCCATTGGATGTGAGTTGTATACACAACTCAATGTTTGACCTAATATGATCAGGGAAATGTGAGCCAAGTGAAGAAGCATCAAAAGGAATGTTAAATTTAAATGATGAAACCAAAAATAAATGAGATTATATTGACTGTAAGTAAAACTGACCCGAGACTAAAGTAAAGTTTCCAGCTGTAAGAAGCCATCAGCAGAAGCAAATGTAGATAATCTAACAGGTTTAGGGCAAACAAGGATTTTCAGAGAAGGATTATAGTAAAAAGTACCTGTGATAGGAAGGGTTATAATAATTTTAAAATTTGCTTCAGTTATATACAAAATGCATGTTATTTTTCAAACAAAATATTATTGTAACATTTTTGACAGACCAATTATGGTGTTTGATTCAACAGGAAGAAGGAATTAGGGGCAATAGTTATATCTGATGCAAAATTTCTGCATTACTTGGTACATGATAGACATCATAAAAAGTCTATACCTTGAAGAACACCGACTTTACAAACTTTACCTGTAGTGGTTGTGTTGTACTGGGCTCATTCCTCTGCTACTCTGAAATAAAGAAGGGAGATAAAGATTCTTTTATGCCTCCACCATCTCAGCACCATCCTGGCGATAAGAAGCCAAGACAGCCTTCAGCACGAAGCTGGAGAAATCACAGGGGTGCTCTAACAACTGACAACTGGAACAAAACACTCAGTACCCTCTGTCAGCCAGAGCTGGGAGAGCATTCCACACTGCTCCTCTCCCCGATACTCATTGCCTCCAGGCATCACAAACTGTCTGAATGCATGTAAATATATGTCATTCCTGAAGCTGACAGAAAATGAGGCTTTCTGTGAAAATTACTCAGATTCCATGAAAGGGAAACTTATGGTCATTTTACTTCTCTCCAGAAATGTAAAACAGTATTATAGGACCTTACAGTTGGTTTTTTTGTTTCCTGCAGTACACTATTTTCTGAGTATTTTGTAAAACATACATATACATAAACACATATCCCAGGTGTACATGCCCATATTTACACACATATATTGCCTATATGGATAGACACATATGTGGACACATATATATAGAATTTTTTTAATACATCCACAAATTCATTAAATTATGGTAACTTTAAAAAGGGAGGAGTCATTGTAATCTCATCACATTATTTTTCTATTAAACCCTTTCTCTTTGATTTTACAATGTCAGGTTTGATCTTGCACAGCTTAGGTGCAGTATGTTGCTTCTTTCTGTGAGCTGACCTCCTATCTATTTCCTAAGCTGTTGTTCCACACTTGTAATCATGTTATTTGAGTGCCTTATGTATTCTAAAAATAACCATAATAGAAGTTGCATGTAAGTGCAAGGTGAGAAGTGATGAACAGGACAGCAACACAGCACAGCCAATCATACTGGATGTAAACGGGAAACCAGACCACACTGCATAGCAATAAATGATTATTATTACTACAGTTTATAAAGAATCAAGGTGTTGGAGGCACTTCAAAGAGCACACAAAGAAACATATTCCTTCCCTTAAAGAGTTTAAATGTTGCCTGGCTGTTTCTTATTGTCTCACAGGATAAAACAAAATAGAGAATGATGAGTTAAATGCTGCATTATATTGGATCATGTTTATGCCTATACTGCACCGACAAACTTTATTCTTCCCCCCTCTCCATTATAATACATTTTTGTCACTAAGGAAGGTGGTCTAACAGCAGTTTGAGATGTGCTGAAAGTCCACTTGGAAGTTATCAGTGTTTAAACTCACTTGCCTATCCACAACTTGCAAAGGAATTTGAGTTAATGTAAATCTTAAGCTGATCACAATTTGAACTAAGCCAAACTTTCACTTCCTGGTATCATCATTTCCAAGTGAGTCCTGCAGCAAAACTTTCCTTTGTCTTCCAGCCAACTGTCTGCACTCATCTCCAAGTGCATCCTGCACTGCAGACCCCTGAACAATGGAAGTTCACAAGTGTCTGCAAACAAAACTAATCCATCATTTCCACTGCAATAGAAAGTATCCTTCATAAAAGAGAACAGTAAACAGTTCATGAAGAGGAGTATTCCCTTCCACAGAATTCATTTTCCAAACACATGCATCCCAAATCAGCTTCCCTCCTGTGGCGCTAACCCTAACATTAAACAATACCACAGCTGCTAACAAGGTAAATTTGAGCAGGCATGAGCTAAACCTTAGAACTTGCTGGAAATTATATTCTAGAAAGATGCCATACATGTGAAGGTCAATAAAACTGAGCCCAAAGACAAGAATCTGGTCTATGATAATGATTAATAATCTGTACTATATGATTTAAATTCTCTGTATTACCAAATGACATGATGCTCATCAAAGGTACATAATCCCTTTCTGTGATGGTACTTCACTTTCTTATGCTGCTAGGTAGATGCCAGGACAGACTCTAACAGCCAAGGAGATCAGGAATTAATCTGACTCTTCTGAAGTTAATGGAATCTCTGCCATTTACTTCAGTGAGATCAGGGTCTCACATCGAACATTAACAATATAAAATTATTTCTGTGTGATTGCTCAAGGGTTGAAGTTCTATTTCAGTGTGAAAAAGTAAAATTAAATCTCATTCTTAATGAGAATGGATTGTTTTCTCTACAAATACCATCTATCTCAAATTACAATAATAGAATATTTTCATTTTCTGGAAATTGATTTGTAGTCTGATTTTTTGCTTTTCTATATTTTGCCTTTTCATACAGCTCCCAAGCTGAGAAAAAGGTGAAAATTTAGCCTATTGGCATACAGTGTTGGAAAGTAAAACAATTTCAAAAGCCCATTTCCACTCTGAAATTGCAAGCACCCTTTGAAATAAATATACCTGAACAAGATTAAAAAAGATAAAAAAAATATTTGTCTTCCTTTTTAATTTGTTTTGTGCATATAGTAAACTGTAGTCAGTTTTATTTCTTTCAGGGAAAATGAGCTTTAATTTTCCAAGGTTACCAGACAGTGACTGTGTTAGTCTCTGTGCTATGGGAAAAGCTCATGTGCATGCTGACCATTAGACAGTGGAAAACAGTGATTACAGCACATTTCAGCACACTGATGATGCTGAGGAGCCTGCATGGGAGCATTCAAGGGGAAGCAAAAAAGGAAAACATTGCTCTTATGTCCAGGTCATTTGACTCCAAATATATGTGATATTTGATATGTTAATTTCTCTGACGATATTTTTCTTCACTTTCTCTCAGTTTCAGCACAAACTGGGAATTTCTGTTCAAAATCAAAGCAGAAGATTTTTATTTCCATTCAAGACAATTTGAAAAATTCCATGTGAAACAGAACAAGAACAGAAGTTCTGAGCCTTCTGGCTTTTTATGGCTTGCCTTTTATCTATTCTCCTGAATGAAAATGAGAAGGTAAATCAACCAACCTCTGCCTGCCCTTGGTTCTACAGCAGAGAAACTGGAAACTCAAAGTCACAGCCTGAGCCAGACCTTCCAGACAGCTAAGACAGCACTGAGGGATCAGTGCCTTGAAAGCAAGACAATCCAGGTCTGATCCAGGGAAAATGGGAGGACTAAGGCCCTCATGCTAATTATGTGATGAGTGAGGTCTTACCAGACATCAAAGTCAAGCCACTGAGCAAAGTCCACATGGACTGTTTGTGGATTTGAGCTCCCAGTTTTGGAAGATTTTCACAGAAAGAGTAAGCTAAACAGAGGAACCTGGAAGCTGGGAACCACCAGCAGATGGCAAAGTAAAATGCCATGTGGACTGCCAGGAAAATCTTCAGGAGTTTCATTGGAAACCTGTCTGCCAAATAGAGGAGCCATACGAAATATTGCCATTTTGAAATATTGACTCTTTTTATTTTAAGGAAAACCTAGCACCTTTAGAGAATCTTAACCAGTTTTCAAAAGCATGAGAGAAAATAAGCCCAAGAGCTGGATTTTGCAGTACAGGTCCAGCTCCAGCTCTGAGTTACACACAGGTGTGCAGAGACAGAATTCTGTAGCGTGCATGGCAGGGGTGGATGGAGCCTAGCAGTGTTATTACACCCTTCATAATCTTCATATAATAATTATTTTATAGGCAATGAATGTCAGCAAGATGTTGTCACCTCTCCTTGTTTACAAAAGAAGCAGAGATACCTGCAAAGGCTGTGTGCTTCAAAGTGCCACTAGAGGGGAATTTACAGTCAAGCAGGTGAGGAAGAGTCCAGGCTCCAGGCCACATCCTCCAAGTGTGATCCTCCAGTAATTAGTAATGATTTTTTATTCATTTCTGTAGTATGTATCTATAGACTTGATGTCTCAAAAAAAGAGTATGTATTATTGCCTTTGAATGTAGTAATAATAAGATCTGCATCTACTTTTCTTCCAAAATTTCCCATGTGGAAATTCACTTCTTGTTCAGTCTAGCAGCAATGCAATACTGAATTTTATTAGAAGAATCCAATGTGACTGTCAACAGACAGAGGAGTAGTATTGGATATCTTGTGCTGGAAAGTCGAAATAACACTGCACAAAAAATATCAATATGAATTAATCTATAGGCCACGGATTTGACCATTTCTTAAATTGGGTTTAGTTGTATAATGTACATTAAAGTGAGATAAATTCACAGTTCACATTTCATTGATTTAGCTGAGTTCAATTGAGAATTGTTGTATTGTTGTATTGTTGTTTTGTGTATTTATATTTGACTATTTCTTCCTAGAACCTTAATCAGTGTAAGCTTACATAGCCAATACAACCTGCTGTGAAAGCTTGGATCTTTAATACTGTACTATAAGCCATGCTACTGAGATAGAAAATTTACTGCTGGCCAGAAAAATAGGAATACCCTTCCTTCAGGATTATGAAGTATATTTTGAAAAGATTTCCAGCTGGTTTTCCAGCCAGTGGGTCTCAGTGAAGGTGTCTTAGACATAGAAAACATCACTGTGTGCACAGAAAACTGCACAAAAGAAAGATACAGCTTGCAAATCAAAAGCTATAATGCCTTTCTATAGTTCAATGCATATATTAAGCCCAGTGGTTCTCATCATCTATATACTGCCCAGATATGTAACACCTACAGAGTCCATGCATTTCAAGGAAGCCTTTAACTTAACTCAGTAGAAAGCCCTTGGAAAAAAAATTAATGTATTAATTATTTCTAACTGCATTTTACTGTAGAATACTTCTTTTTCAGTTGGTGGGCTATGTAACATTGCTATCTGTCTTATACTAAGTATAACATACCAATTTATAAGAAAAATGCATATTATTATGTGTAATAATGACATATTAAAAGTTCTAGGTAGTCACATTTTTCTTTAAAACATGTAGTGTGATTTTGGTATTCCATATGTATTGATAGTCATTTTAATATTGAATATGTAGTATTCTTACAGAAGTTGTTCCCCATTAGTCAGTTTTGACATGGTATTGTAGAAACAAAATGATGGAAAAACAAAGAATTGTCCCTATCCAGACTAACAAAAGCTTGAGAGAAGCAAAAAACATGACTACTCAGCTAAGTTGCTACACACTACTGGAGCTATTAACCACTGAAAAAGAATGTTTCTCACAGTTGCAATAAGCAGTGATTTCATTTTAAGAAGGCCTTGTAGTTTAATTGTGTATTTAAACTATTCTATGGAAAACCACTTTGCCTTGCTATCCACAGGTTAACAGAGAGGTGGTACAAAGAAGTAGCAGAAGCAGAACTGCCACATTGAAGGGAGATTCAACATGCAGCTCAATGGCATTTCTGTCTACTTCTACTGTGCTATGTCTGGAATTTTATATTTAATCAATTTCTGTGAATCAATGGGTTGAACAGGGAAAATCAAAGTGGGTGGAACTCTGATTACCACATCCAGAACCTCAAAATGCCTCTGCATCAGCCTATAGACTTTCACCTGTGCACCTGTTTTCATCTTTTTAAGATATGAAAATCCCTGAATGAATTGTTTTCAAGACACTCTGGCAGGAGGGTAAGACCAGAGGGTATCCTGTTCTGGGAGAAAAGCAAGGGTAGGGATATATATCTAGGAACTCTGGAATGAAATAAGGAATTCAAGGAGTTGCAAAGAGCTGGCAAATTACAGGGGATGTGAATGTTTGTAGCCAGTGCACTTAGAGGGGAGAAGAAAGGCTCCCCAGCATGCACAGTAGGCTTGACCTACCGAAGTAATGCACTATGTAACCTTCTTGTTGATGAAACAACAACAGCAATAAAGGATTATTTTCTCTGGCACTCAAAAGCTCGCCACATACTACAGCCTTTGATTGATAATAAAATTAAATTAATATGAAATGATCTTAAAATTACAAAGCTTTCTAGAAGGGGCTTTGATTCTATACATGAGTCAATGAAACAACATTTTAAAGTAAATGTGTAAAACTGAAATTAAATAGACTAAGCTGGAAAATTCACCTAACCATAGCCACTGCCACTTTGCTGTAGGTGTTTTCTAGTATTATTCATTCTTCACATAGTGCAATTATAGACTTTCAAGAAATGTTTGAGACAACGGTGATATGCAGATAAAATTGACTTCTTTCAAACTCTACTTTTTGTTCCATTTCTGAGATAAAGTTTTGTATAGATTGGCAAAAAATGGTTGTCCTGTGTTTCTGGGAGTTGGTTAGTGTTGATAAGGATGATGGTTATCAGGGCATATTTTTCTTTCCTGCCTTTCATTTACTAATCTCTTTTTTATAAGCCCAGGTATTGATGAACCTTGGGAATAGTAGAAGTGGAAAATGTTGTGAGCCGCCAAATGTGCAACATGAGGTTTTTTATTTACAATCCATATGTCCTCATTGGCTTACTGCGTCTCTCTCTAGTGGAAGGTAGAAAATACTGGTTTTCTTAGAAAATTATTCTTTTTGCCCTCCTTTTTTTTTTTTTTTCCCTTGGGTTTGTTGGGTCTTCCCCCTACCACTTTGCTTCTTCCATTACAGTTCCTTTCTTTTTCTCCCAGGCTTTTTTCTAGTGCCCTTTTAAAGAGCTAGGAAAAAGCCTTTCTATTCTTTGCAGTTTGTGCCTTCCTCTGTGCACTAGAGAGATTTTCTGGGTAGGGTCATAAATGTAGCTCAAGTTAGCAGGTCTTAAGTCAGTATACCAGAGGTAACTTAATTTTCTTACCCTAACACATTGTTAAAATCATCCAACACATACAAATCTTTCTGAACTGATATAAGCACCTGAGAGTACAAGAGTGGTAGAGTACGCACAACTGAGCAATACTTGACTTTGTTACTCCTTCCTTATGTGCTCATGCTTTTTCTTCTTTTCTCCTCGTGACTCAGCTCATTCTTGTCTGAGGGTAATATTTAAATATGAGCAAGTTCCAGGCACTGTTTCTCCTCAATCCTATTTGGCACTACTGAAGATTCAAGATTTTCCAAGCAAGTCTAGCGGGACTTGATTCCCTCTGTTTCACTACCTGGTAAACAGCCAGTTGAGATTTCATTTTAAAATAAATATTAAAGAAGCTCTGACTTACTAAGTATAACATGTATGATTTTTCTAACATTCAGTATTTTTTTTTTCTTCAAATTCCATGTTCATGAGTGAAATGTATCAGAACACTAGTAATGGAATTGATCTGTTTTTATGTTTGCAAACGATGTTTATGATTTAGTGCATGAAAGCTATGAGTGTTAAAAATTTATTTTAACCTCCTATTCCTGCCTCTGGACTTTTAGAAAAAGAATTTAATTTTAATTTCATATAGGGCCATAATATCATATATGAAAGTCAAATCAATTCAGGTTTGGATTTTTTAATTGCAATAATTGTCAGGAATATATTTACTGTTTTTTTTCTAAAATGTCATGTATGACCCTTACTCAACCCTAATAAAAGAAAAAGATGACCTTGAAGTAGATTTTTCCCCAGCCTTGCACATAAACTATTTTAAATGTATTTCAGAAATAAAGAATTTGAAAAAAAATAAAATAAAGCCATTCATAACATTTGCAAATATTCAGTAAAGTAGAATCTAAAAGATCACCTTTGATTCTTGCACTTACAGATGGCATGCAAAAGCATGTTCTTTAGAGTATGTTCCCAACCCTAGTGATGTGTCTAAGTAGTGTGATTTTCAAAATCCAAGGAAAATGACATTTCTTTAACTTTATGTTCCAGAAAATTTTGGGAGACTAAGCTACTTATACTGTACATAATGTAAAGAAGTAGTTTAACCTTATCTCCCATCAACACTACATAACCATTTCTTGTTTTGGAAAGAGAATTAGACCAACACAACAACAATGCACAAGAGTCTAGCCTACATTCTATGACCTGGGAAACTGCATGCCTGTGGCAGAAAAATAAGCAAGATGAACCACTAGACACATGGTAGAGTGGTTTGAAAAACTGATTGTAAATAAAGCAACTATAAATGGCTTTAAGATTAATTCATTTATGTCTTCAACCAGTATACATAGTGCCTAAATATGCAATAGGAGTTTTGTTTTAAGATTTGGGAGGGTTTTTTATGCATCAAACTGGAGATTAAGAGCTCAGTTAAGGTTCCAAAACCATAAATATATCTTCCATGTGCTCATGTAATTTCCACAGACTTGAATAAGAAAAAAAATTCCTTTCTTAGTGTTTCATCCTTGTTTTAAACAAAATTCGGGTACAGAAATTTGGAAAGTATCTTGAGGGCAAACACCATAATTGCCCATCAAGATAAAAGAAAAAAAGATCGACTGAGTTACAGGCCAGTTCCATTCTGAAGAAACATTTAAATTTGTGATCTGAAATAGAATTAATCATTACTTATTTTTCAAAAACATCTAAAGCACAGTTTTTGGAACATGAATGCAAAGTAGCAAGCACCATCATTCCCTTAATTTAATCTCCTCAAATAGTGGGTAGATCCACTAGGATAGGATAACTGACTATTGCTTCCACTCTTGAACATAAAAATTACAGCTTGTAGGTTATCAGTAAAAAGAAAAATGCATACAAAAGTTTCTTTCCTGACATCTCATTCATTCTCTTTGCACAGATATCACTCTGAAATCTTTTGTTTCTGTGTGGATTGGAAATTTCGGAATGTTTATTTCTGAAAAAAATCTATTGATAGTATCATGTCTTGAAACCATGACAGATAAAAGGATTGAATTTGATAAGAAGGGATAACTAGGTCTACTTGTTTGCTCAGTCTTTGGTCTCTCTATTGACTTATTTAACAAAATTATCAAGCAGCAAACAGTTTGCATTTTGTGCACAATCTCTTGGTAACTACACAAATTCAAGTTTAAAACAATCACCTGCTCTAACCTACGTTGAATCCGAACATTTAAATTATTTCTTTTATCTGTTCCAGCCTGAAGATAACTTTACACAAATGCCACCTAGCTTATTTCCTCAATTTTTGTAAACTTATTTCATATTTGGGTACTACATCCAAGCTTGTACCATAAATAGTGCAGAACTAGGAAAGTGATTGTCCCTCTGTACTGGGCACTGATGAGGCTGCACTTAGAGTGCTGTGTCCAGTTCTGGGCCCCTCCATTCAGGGAGGACATTCAGGAGCTGGAGCCAGTCCAGAGAAGGGCAATGGAGCTGGTGAAGGGTTCGGAGCACAAGTCCTGTGCGGAGCAGCTGATGGGGCTGGGGGTGTTCAGCCTGGAGCAAAGGAGGCTCGGCTGTGACCTTAGCGCTCTCTGCACAGCCCTGAGGGGAGGCTGTGGCCAGGTGGGGGTTCCATTGAACACGGCTGCTCTCCCAGGGAACCAGTGACTGTGTGAGAGGACATGGCCTCAAGGTGCACTGGGGGAGATTCAGTCTGGACCTCAGGAGGAATTTCTTCACAGAAAAGGTTGTTGAACATTGGAGTGGACTGGATGATGGAGTCACCATGCCTGGAGGTGTTCAAGAAACAGAACGTGGCCATAGTCTAGTTGACAATGTGGTATTCAAAGGTTGAAGTCAATGATCTTGTAAAGCCAGGTTCTGGGTGCAGCTCCTGGGATTTCACGTCCCATCCAGCTAACTCTTGCCCCAGTCCAGCTTTAAGGGCACTTCTGTGTACCTCCTCTGATCCCACGGATCTCAGCCCTGGCTGAAGTGTGGCAGTGATAAAGAACCAAGGGAGGACTTTTGAGGGAGAACTTCGGTTTTATTGTTTCCAGAGCCAGTGTCCCCACAAAAGTGAGTTCTCGGTCCTGTGCAGCACCTTTGAAATGGTGACAGAGAGGGGTGGAGGGGGAAAGGGGAGGGGTACAGACATGGGGCCATCGAGGATAGGGTGGGAGAAATTGGGAACCTGGCCAATCACCCAACAGCTCCCCTGGAATGTACCGGACACCAGGACGGGGCTGCAGAGAGACTCCAAGCCTCCAGGCCTGCGAGAAACACAGCCGCAACCCAGGGGAAACTCAATAAACCCAAAAAACACACCGCAACAATCTTGGAGGTCTTTTCCAACCTAAATGACTCTGTGATTCCATGAACAGAAAAATTCATCCTGTAATATTAGTGAACAAGCAGATAATTTTAGGACTCTGAATGATGAAAAATTTTGGTGCATTTAAAGTATATTTACCTTTTTAGAAGAAAAAAAGGCCCCTAAGCTTTGCTTGATAGCTAAAGGCAGTGTTGTCCCATTTCTAATGTTTGTGCTTTTTAAGGAAAAAATAAAGAGGAGTTATTTAGAAAGCCTCATTAGAAGTGATTTATTTACCAACCTACAAACATAAATACCTTACCTGTAAGTGTCAGGTCTACAGACTATTAGCTAAAAACATGTGCTTAGATGTAACATAAGTATTTTTAAAAAGACTGCATTTTTAAATGCATTATTTACATAAATGGAGCCCCACTTATGAAACAATGACCTCTAGTTCATGATTCTTGGGCATTTTTTATATGTAGTAAGTCAAATGCCTAATGTCTGAACACCATATGCATTCTTCAGAAGAGTATTCATATTTGTATAAAGTAAGGTTAAAAATACTCCCTCATTGTTGGGAAGCTATTTTAAATACACTGAAGAGATTCTAATCCAAGTATTTTAGCAGACATCTTTGAAGAATGACTAAAAGGTAAATTGATCAATAAACAGGTCAGAAAATGAATCCATAAAATCTAATTTTTAATATCAGCTATAGAATTTAAATAATGAGATCATTTTGTCTTTATGTAAAGTTATACACTACGTAATTGGAGAACAAGAATAATTTGTGCCTTTCCATCACAATCTTAAATGTGAATCCTGCACATATAATCTATCTCTATATAAGCACTATATGTGTTTTGGGTATGTGTACATGCACCCCATAAGTTCTCAATGTTTTTATTGATTTATTTAATGATTTTCACCACCATAAGTAGCCATAAAAGCAAAGATACCAGGAGATTGTATTTCAGGAGCAATATTGCCTGTATCCCTGTGGCAACCTCTGAATGCTGGATCTGGCTTTTACATGGCTTGCTCACTCTTCAGGAGTGCCCAGACGAGGCTCAGTGACATTCGAAGTACTCCAGGAACTGAAAATTGTTTGAAGCCCATTGCAGCACTGCTTCCCCCCTGCCCCTCACACACTTAGTGTCACTAGCAAGCAGTTCTGAATAGAGCTCATAATGAGTTGCCTCTCTCTAACCTAACTGCAAAGCCAGGTGCAAATCTTTACTGACAGAAAGTTCAAACTTGCTTTCAGCTGAACCATTCCATGCAGGTTCATCTGCTGAAGTCAACATTTCTGTCTTTCTGTAATGTATTTACAGTATTTTGTAATTCCTAATGCAAATTAAATACCTGAATCCTATACTGGAAGATTGTCAGTATACTGCTGGTTATATGAAAATGTAGGCAGTACAAATTTTGCTGTACAATAATAATTCAAAATGTATATATTTTCAGCAGCTGGATATTTTCTAAAGATTTCAAATATAATATTCAAATTTCAAGTTTCAGGTTGATGAGCTACAGCATGAGCAGAATTTCTACTCCTTCAATCTACTGTTTAGTATGTACTTTTTAGCTATTATTTTTCTATTTGAGAGACATTAAACATTAAATGGAACATTCAAAATATCTTTTCCTGATAATTAAAATACAACATAACAAAAATCTAAGGCAGAATCCTTGTCAGGTATTATCAGCGTAAATATTTGGATATTCAAAGCAAGTGGGATCTGCTCCATACTGCATGAAGTCTCTATGATCATGTCCTCATCTTTCCTCATTCTGTGGAAAAAATTCTTTACTGCAAGGGTGGTGAGGCCCTGGCCCAGGTTGCTCAGAGAAGTTGTGGATGCTCCATCTCTGAAAGTGTTCAAAGCCAGGTTGGATGGGGCTTTGACCAGCCTGGTCTGGTGGAAGGTGTCCCTGTCCATCGCAGTGAGATTGGAACTAAATGATCCTTAAGGTCCCTTCCAACTCAAACCATTCTATGATTCTAAGTAGAGAATATGAGTAGTGAAGAAGAATGAAGAAGACAATGGATAAATTAAACTAAGGGCTAAAAAGCAAACTGTAAAAGTTGATTAACTGTAACACCATTGAAAGGCTGTCTCAATAGAGATAAAATATTTTTTTCCAGTGGTATTGAGTGGAGAGCCTAAGGTTTTGGCTTTGCCTAGTCAAGCAAGGCAAATGATGAGGAGAAATCACTGAAGATTAGAAAAAGATGAACAATTAAAATAATATTTTGAAAATAATTACTGATCAACTAGGAGAAAGGAAAAACCAGAAAGAAAAGAGCAAAGGGAAGTAAGTATCTGAGAGTAGAAATATATTGAAAAGAGAATGGAGGAGACCTGAAAATCCTCAGAAGAAAAGACTTGACATGTAACAGAAGTCACCAGTAAAAAGTGAAAAATACATTGTATAACAAAGGATAAAACTGCCTGTAATAATATATTGGAATGAGATAAGAAGAATTTAAATATAGAGAGCCATAGAAATGCTCTGCATGTGTAAGATCACTACTGTTGCCAGAAGAAGCACTTAGGTATAAGAGAGTAAGAGGAAATAATGAAGTACAGGCAGCAGAAAGAGGAAGTCACCTAATCACTAAGAGCAATAAGTGAATTCTGTGTAATGGTCCATTTGCAGTCTGGACTGACATTGGGAAAAGTGAGCACTGAATAGTGCAAACTTGGGCAAATTCTGAAAAATCATTCTGAGGAGGTGCCCTTTAATTAGTAAATTAAGGAAAATCACACTAACATGAAATGAGAAAAGCTATACAGATATGGAAGTAGATATCAGCCTGGAGTCATGTTCACAACTGAAAAAACTGTTAGGTTGCGAAGGAGAAATAAATCTTTTCAACGATCCCCAGAAAACTCTTGGAGGGAAGATTAGCCAGGTTGGTTCAAAAAAAGAATTATTTATATGGAAATGGAGCAGTGGCCACAAAACATACATAAAAACATACATCGAAATGAGGAAGAAAAAGAAATTAGACAGAATTTGCAATGCTCAGTCGTCCCTAGGGAGTATCTGATGAGATTTGCGACTTTTGTAGCAGACCAAGGCAGCCTTGCTAAGTAGATGAATACCTGAATGGATTTAGCTTGTATGTGCATCCACGGACAGCAAGAGGCTGCAGAATCCCTGAGACAGTATCTGGAGATGTCACAGTAAGGCATTGCTGTTTGCTGAGTACCAGTATGTCACAGTTCAAAAGTGCAAAGCCTTCCTGTATACCTTTGTTTCTAATACAGAGCATTGAAGAGAATTATGATTCTGTCTGAAAGGTTTCCTTGGCTTGTCACTCAACTCTAGCACAAGGCAGATGTCTTGTGCAAAGCCATTGTCTCCTCCAGCAAAGCTTGTGAAGGGCAAGTTATGTGAGTAGTGTCTGAAGGAGCTGGAGTTATTTAGTCAGGAGAAAAGGCTCCTCAGGAGTGGCCTTATTGCTCTCTACAACTGCCTGAAAGGAGGCTGCAGCCAGGTAGGGGTCAAGCTCTTCTCACAGGCAGCCAGCGATAGGAGAAGAGGAAATGGCCTCAAGCTGTGCCAGAGCAGGTTCAGGCTGGACAACAGGAAAAATTTCTTCGCAGAAAGGGCTGTCAAGCCTTGGAACAGGTTGCCCAGAGGGGTGGTGGAGTCACCATCCCTGGAGGTATGTGGCCGTTTCAAGTCCAAGTTGGTTGGACTTGAAGATCCAAGAGGTCTTTTCCCACCTAAACAATTCCATGATTCTAAGCCAATGTCATGGCTTTCCATGTTTAGGTATGGAAAAGCCTGAAAATCAGCCAGCTGCAGGATTGGTAGGACACCATGCAGAGGGCAGGGAGCAGCCAGCCTTTGGCACAGTCAGGTGCATATACACTGCTGGAGAACAATGTTCAGCTCACTGGAGGCCTGGGAAAAACAGATTGCCCGGGGGCTGGGAGAATTCACACTGCCTTCCAGTAGGTGAGCTGATGGCTGTAAATAAGCATTTAATTTTTATTATGGTAAATAAATGCTCTGGGCAGTTCCCAAAGCTTTGGGAGTATCATTACTGTCTCCTCTCAGGTAAATTCCTGCAAACAATGTTATACACAATACTTATGAAAGTGTGTATATCAGCAAGTGAAAATTCTAAATTAGAAACCTGAATAATTGTCACCAAAAGCATATGCATGCAGAAATAAAAGCACTCTTCTGGGACACAGTTTACTGTGATTTCTTAGCATTCTGGCGTGTACCTTTGAAGGCCATGAATGCCAATGGAATCTTGAAGTACTGAAAAATTAAAACAGATGTTATGGGGAAAGTTGAAAGTCAATATACAACCTCAATATATGATAGATATGGAAAAAAAACCACTTCTAGTAATTGGCGTACACTTAAATATAATTAGAACTGGATGACAATTTACTGAGACAAAATTATTATGTCAGAAGTATACAAATAATAACATTCTGAAGAGGGAAAGATGTTGAAAATTGGTGATATGGCCATAGGTATAAGTGAGGCATTTTGGAAATAAGGAATATGTGTTTAAGATTTTCCCATGGAAAACTCAGTCAGTGCATTTGAATGCTCTCCTCAACCCAATACCCCTGGCTGGCTCCTATGGCAGAATTTTTTGAGAAGGAAATATATTTATACGTGTAGCTTTGATTTAGCTAACATACTTTTTAAGCTCATTAAATTATTAAACAAAATCAGAGACTGGATGTATAAGGGTAACATCTTTGCTATTATAGTGAGAGAAAACAAGTTCACCTGAAATCACACATCCAGAATACTAAATACACCTTAAATATTTTTGTGTGCATCAAAACAACTTATGTTCACAATACTGACAAGTAGATATTTATGTTTTAAAGATTATGTATCTAGAATTGTGCTAATTTAAAAAAACAAACAAACAATCCCATTAAAAAAATCACAAAACCCCTTCAACTCTTAGAAGTTGAACATTAGTCTTCTGAGAGTAATAAGCATGTAAATAATAATTTTGTTCAAACATTTGTAGGGAAATTTAAAAATACACACGTGAATATAGGTGTATCTATACCTACATAGTCACTTATTTGATGAATGAACTTGATCCATGCTGTATCTATTGGTATTTTTCATTATATTTAATTTTAATTCATTTATTCATAGTTTTAACCTTTGTAAGAACATCAGTTATTTAAATGAGTAGAAGGTAAACCCCATCAACAAAACTGCAGGGTTTAATGTTGAAGATAACTGACATGCATGAAGTCATTGTATTAAAATATTGTTTTTCTTATTGTTTAGCACAGATGGTGCTGGTAATTAATATTGTGCAATTTTTTCATCAGGGGATTCCCTGATTACAAAAGTCAAGCAGTATGTAATAAACTGCTACATTACACTGTATGAATAAATGATTTATGATTTATATATTTATTAATGAAAATTTCATTATCCAAGATGCAAATTATGCAATGTTTTAAAGCTTCTCAAGATACATAGTGTGAAAAATCATGTATTTTTATAAAATCCATAATTAATGAAATACAGTAGAGTATAAAAAAAACCCATTTACTTCTGTTCTTTCTAAAGGCTTTATCTAAGTGCTGATGATCACAAATAAGCTCATTAGAAAATGCACATCAGCAATCTAAATATCTTTGAGGGTATTCTGATACTTCCTGCAGAGGAGATTGTAAGTACAGTTAGGAATAAATTCTTCTGTCTTTACTGTATGAGGTAACCATTATGCCCTCTGCATCATTTTTGGTTCAGGGTTTGCTTAAATGGGACTTTACTTTATAACACTCATTGAAATCGAAGCATATATTTTGCTGTCTATAACAAAATAAATATAAACTAATTTCTGAATAGGACCACAGAAATATGCTTATATACAACCAGCTAAAGTGGTACTATCTTTCCTGGGTGGCCTTTAAATTTTAGGGCACTTTGTACTGCCACAAAAATGTTTAAGCTTAGTATGAGCACCTTCCAAAAAAACCCTGTTGTCCTGTGACAAATTGACCCCGTTGTCCATGCTCCTATTTGACAAATCTCCAAGCTGCAGGATGCAGATCTGTTCCCAAACTACTCACCAAGTGAGTAACAGCAGCAAAATTATTCCAGGGCACATCCCAACCAGGCACAGTCCCAGTCCATCCGCTGCAAATGTGGGTTCAGGTGGTTGAAGCCTGTCCTCCAGACTGGAGGAACTCCTGAGCCTAAGTATACTTGGCAAGCTGGCAAGGATATGCAAGACAAACACTGTGGATAAGATGTGCTTCACTCACCCACATGAGGGAATCAGTAATCATAACTACTATAAAGTGAGCTTTTTTTACTGGTTCTGCACATATTCCACTGAGAAGTGGATTTTTATCAGCTGCCTGTAACCTTTTGTCCACATACCTTTCTCTTGTACAGTCAACAGACTGGATTTCATTTCATTCACCTGTAGTTCAGGGTGGAATTTTGAAGCAAAAGATCTAGATATTCAACATGACTTTTGAATAGGGCAGAAAATGGAATCAAAAGGTTCATATCAAATAAAAGAATACTTTTGCGTTCTGAGTAAAGTTGCCTCAGTCCTAAACCACAGCAACTATCTGGTACACGAAACTACAGACTTCAGAATTTGTATTTCTTTAAAGTCTTTTTTTTTTCTGAGAAGAATCTTAACTACATCTACTGCAAAAATAAGTAATATCCTATATTCGATGGATTATGACCATATTCACTCAAAAATGTATGTTTCAGAAGTATACTATATGTAGTATCTCCCTCCAGTTTTACTATCTGTTATTAATATACTTTTTTGAAGATATGTGAAAATGGCTATAAAACCATTGAATACCATAATTAATAGGTGCACTTAATGATTTATAGTAAAGCAATAGACAATTTGAATTTACACTTATGCTCTACTACATGCTGTCACTTTTAAAATACACGTTTATTTTAAAAATCAATACCTTTTAGCTACTGTAACTTTTATAATAACTTTCAAGTAAATCAAGGAATTCCAGATATCATTTGCATTTTTGTCAGGTGTTTTGCAGATTTGTTCCCAGGTTTCTCTATCAGTATGCATAACTAACAGGGAGGACAAAATTATGTAATTATAATGTAATTTGTAAGTAAACACATGTTCAGCTTAGAAATGTGAAATTATTTTCCCTTTCAAACTAATAATATCTGCCATACATGACATTTTACAACCTACAAATTTATTGTGACTGCAGGGAGTTTGAAGGATCTCCGGTTTTGTTCCCGCACAAACTGCACATACATTTGTGTGAGTTCTTTAAAGTTCCCTGATTTATTAGCTTATTATAGCATGAATTAGTGCAATAGAATGCACACTATGTTTGTACACCGTCAAGTTTTGGGGTAGAAAAGTACTCTTTTAAAACAGACTAATACTGGTAACTATATACAGCACTTGGGTTTTGCTGCGTGGAAACAGTACATTTTAAAAAGAAACGTTGTCACAAAGCAATTAATCCAGTTTGTTAACTTTTTAATGGAAAAATGTTACAAGAAGTGTAATAGTAGTTCCACTTGTAAACTATCTTAGAATTCTCAGTTCTCTATTAAATATTACTGCAATGTAAATTATTGCATGTTTCAGATTTGCAACAGAACATTTAAGAGCTAGTAATTCCCACAAATAAAGCAATAATAAGGCTCACAATGATCGGTGAGACTCCTCCATAAATGGAAAATGAATTGCTTAGGATTTCAGCTTTCCATGGGATTTTTCTTTATTGTTTTCTACATGAAAATGTTTAATGAATATGGCAAGCAAATGTGCAAATATCCAGCTTTTAGCAAGTAGAATAATCTTTATTTTGAATTCACATTTCACAGATACAATATTGACTAGCTGCATGAAAAATATTAGTCCAAAGCATAGAGGATTTTTTCTTAAATGATACTACCAGGTCCTTAATGTATCTGTATATGAAGGAATATTTGTTTTCTGTGAGGGAATTTAAAATGTATAACCTAAATCTTTCTGCTATGATATTCTGTCCTTTATGAGCTTCTGCCTTGACTAGGCCAATGGTATCCTGGCTTGTATTAGAAATAGTGTGCCCAGCAGCACTAGGGCAAAGATCATCCCCGTGTACTCAGCACTGGAGAGGCCCCAGCTTGAATCCTGTGCTCAGTTTTGGGCCCCTCAATACAAGAGACACTGAGGTGCTGGAGCATGTCCATAGAAGGGCAGCAAAGCTGGGGAAGGGTCTGCAGCACAAGCCCTGTGAAGAGCAGCTGAGGGAGCTGGGGTCTTTACCTGAGGTGTTTAGCCTGGAGGAAAGGAAGCTGAGGGGATTCCTTGTCATTCTCTACAACTCCATGAAAAGAGGTTGTGAGAGCGGGTCTCTTCTCCTAAGTAAAATGGGATAGGATGAGAGAAAATTGCCTCAAATTGTGACAGGGCAGTTTGGTTATTGGGAGAAGTTAATTCACAGAAAGAGTTTTTAAGCGTTGGAACAGGCTGCCCAAGAATGTGTAGAGTCACCATTACTGAAGTTGTTTGAAAGACACGTAGATGTAGCACTTGACAACGTGGTTTAGTGGTGGATTTGGCAGTGCTGGGTTAATGGTTGGATTTGAAGATCTTACAGATCTTTTCCAACTGAAAGGATTCTATGATTCTAGTTGCTTTAATTTGTAGTTGTTTAAAGGTCTCTCATTTAAATCGAATTATATGACCACACTTGCATATTGTTTACATGAGTAAGAATTACAGAGGTTTGAAAGCATCATGAAAGCAAATCTTGATGTAAGTTGCTGAGTGTTTCTGAGTCCTGCTGCTTCAGTCTTTCCTCATGAAAAACTCAACAAAATGTTTGCTTTCCCTGGCCAGTTTTAAGCCCATCGGAATAACAACTAAATATCCAAAAGGAGTGCAGGGTATTGGCTCATTTCCTGGGAATTGTTCTAAACTTGCAGATTCCTCTGCCTTACTGCAACTCATTGCATAACTGTGATCACCACCAAATTTACAACATTGGATCTGTTTGATCAACATCAAATCACTGATCCAGGCTGAAATAATTTGTAGGTGGAACACATCTAAGCAAAAGTGTTTGTGCAAATGAAATTCAGACACCTGTATTTTTTAAAGACTTCTCTGAATTATTTTGAAATTTATTCATGATGGGTTATTTTTTATATATGCAGGATAATATGACATAAATGCAGGAAATCATACCACTGAAGAATATACTTAATGAAATCTTCATTGTTACAAGAAGGTACCATAGAATATCTGGTTTAGTTAAGCATATGTACACTTTTTAATGTAGGTGGTCTCTATCTGGAAAATACATGATAAGAAATACAATTCAAATAAATTAGAAGTTAATATTTTAGCTAGGACCAAGAAGAAACCTAGAACTAAAGGTAAATGAATTTTCATACTTAGGGGAATAATATTTTTAGCAATATTATTATCCTTGGAATTACATCATTAAAACTTACTACATTTTATTAGAATTTTCTTCATGTTTCTTTCTGCCAAGTATTATCCCTCAGATCAATAAGTAGATAATAAACTTAATTTCTTATACTGAACAATTACAAGTGTGATCTATGGCAGCTGAAATGTCATACTAGGATGAAGTAACACTCTAAATCTATGTAAGTAGCCTCCTTATGAAGAAAAAACAGCACTGGAGTTATTGGACATTTCTAGTCCAAACAAAGCAATGAGAATGAGAGAAGAGCAATGATTCAGATTGATTTCCTACCTTGCTGTCTACAGCTCTCATCCTTTTGTTTCACTGGTAAATTGCAGGTATTTAATATTCTTTTCAAAATATCTACAAATATACATCTCTGACCATATTTTAATCTGTGCACTGAACTTTTTACCCAACACTGCAGTGTTTGACAGTAGTGGGAGCTGTGTGTGAGGATGTAGGATAGCATATGGCCTGAGGTCCAGCTGGATGTCTGAGCATGTCATTCCAGACGCAGGTTTGGATTGCTCAGTAATTAGCAACTGACTGTTTAATATTGTTAACTCATTTTTTCTTTGCAATTCATGTCCCGCTTTTCAAAATTCTAAAAGCACAAATTGTGCATGTGCCAGCAAAAAAATAATAGTAATGAGCTCATTTCCATACCACTGGTCCCATTTTCATGCTGACTGATGGTGATTTCCAAAACTGAGCTTTACTGGCAAACAGGCTTCTGCTAGCATTGTCCTTCCAAATGCCTGGAGGAAATAATCCCAGGTTTCAAATGGAAAAATAAAAAATATGCTCAGTTCTGTCTAGGTTTTAGCTTTACTTTTGCTATGAGCTGCAATAGCCCATAGTAAATTCAGCTTCAGAAAAAACAATTTTTTCTTTGTTAACAGTTTGAGGTAATTGTGTTCCTGTTCATTAGATGCCACAGATTCAGACAGTTGAGCTCTCCTTGCTCTATCTCACTGAGGCAAAAAGACTTACTGCGATTTGTCAAATGCTGGCAACTCTACGGCTCTGCCTTTTCTGGTACCAGGCTGCAATCTGCCTTGGAACAGATCTGCAGTGGAAAGTTTTTCCTCCAGGGATTTGTGCTTCATCGTTGAGGTGTATCTGTAATCACGCAACAGAACAGTTGTGCAGATGTGGCACCAAGAGGAAAATACTCAATGGCCTGTTCTTGTGATTCATTTGAGCACAAAACTCACTTACTCTAAGGAGGATCATCTTACTTCGCAATAGGCTGTAAACCCTCATCTGTTATTTCTGCAGTTGCTGTTTTAGTGTCTGCATCCATTTGCCCTTCTAGTTTTGGAATGGTTGCCCCCTTTTTTATTTGCCAAAGGCCACCTTCTGTTTTCAAGTCCTATCATCAAGTATTGTTTTGGAAAGCCTACATGAGTGCAGTGAGGGTTTTGTCACTTCATTTGTATATCACTGACCAGTGAATGTCACAAAGCTTTCTTTCTGATTTGGGCTCACTCCATTCCTGCTTCTGAGTCAAACTGCCCTAAGGCCAGAGAGGATGGCTGAATCTGATTCTGATTCTGATTCCAATAAGCTGTCAACAAATAACAAACAATCAAGGTGAGTCCATAAAGCACACACTGGCATTCCAGGAAATGCTCTATTTTTTCCCTCTGTCGTCAACTTTAGCCTAAGTTTGAATGCATTTGTGGAGTTTTCATGCAAATATTCCTTTGTTAATATATTATGCTGGGAAAAGTTTTGTTTTCATCTACTTTTTCTGGCTTTTTTTTATACAGTGGTAAAAATACACATTTTTTACCTAAACTGTAACTTCTGTTCTTGAAAACTCTATCTTATATTTTTTTTCTAATACAGAAAATTGCGTTGTAGCTCTGTGCTAGGATTTGTGGCAAAAAAATTGACTGTACCCTGCAAATAAATTCAGTCTTTTACCTATAACTTCTTGCTTTTTAAAAGACAGTCTTGACATTCACTGCAAGTTGTGTATAGTTCACTCACTTTAGTTTCATTGAACTGAGTTCAGAATTATACATTTCTTTATTTTTCTATCTTTTATCTTTCTTTTATCTTTCTTTCTTTTGGTTTTCTTCCCAGGTCCCAAGGAAAACTAATGAGATAGAGTAAGGAAGGGCAAAAAGCTCCCTGGATCTATCACTGAGAATTTCATGGATACCTAGTTGACCATATTGCAGTACATAGAAAAATTTTGTGTTTTCTTAAACCTAAACACTTATCTAATACCTAAACACTTAGACACAAGAATGTGTGATAATATCTGCCAAGTTATTTATTTACTACTGCTGATAATAGTTCATCCTGGAGGTTAGCGTTGGAGTCAAGGGTACATTTTTGAGCAGGATATAAAATGAAAATGCAAATCTGTTCTTATTAAAATGAAGTGAGACAACTCTCCAGCTGGACTTCTCTGTATCTATTTGTTCCCTCATAACTCCCTATTAAGGTCTTACTGCTACATGTCTGCAGCAGGAGGTTACATGTACAGGTAATCTCATTGATCATCTCTGAAGCCAGAGATCATTTGAGTATCCTTATCAAGGCTCCCTTTCAAAGAGATGTTCCCATTGCATCTCCCCACTTATTCTTATAGGAGGATAGGTTTTTGGTTAGTTGTTCAGACAGAGTTATGATTTTGTGTTATTCTTTACTTGAATTATCATTATAATAACAAGATACTAAATTATCTTAATGGAACCTATATGAGCAGTTTTATGGACAAATCAAGTACTCTGTGCTTGCCTATAGTATGTTGTCTCTTTGGTTGCTAAGGGCCTTTCTTTGTGGGCTGCATATCACAACTGACTTCTTAGGTGTCCTTACTAAAGGTTAACACATAGGCACCTAATAACGTAGCCACACTCAATCCCACACTTCCATCATAATGAGGACTTTGGGTTTTCTTTCACATCTTCAGGAAGGTGAAAATAGGTAGGCATGACAGCTTTCCAAAGATTCTAAATATCAGTCAGTCTTTACATTGTAGATGGTGCATGCTTACCAGAACAAACAATAAAACCTGTGTATCCTGAATGCAGCCTGGCAAATCCCTCTGCATCCATGGCATTCTGTAGGATTCTGATTCATCTCCTGACTGTAGCTGTTGAAATCTGTTGCTTATGCTGTACTTCCTGCCAGGTAGCCCAATATGCAGCGGGCAAGTATCGAGGAACTGAAAAGGATTCCCATCTTCCTTGGTAGGGGTTTCACTGCAAAACTGTCTAAAGATGACCGGCACGTCAAATAGATTTCAAATACTGCACAAACCCAGTAATCCTAAATTAAACAGAGTATTTTTAGAAGGAGGAAGGAAATTTCTCCAAGTAAATTTTACAAATCAATTGGTAATTCATTTACAGTGGCTTTCCAGTTATAAAATTGAGGATAGATTAATGCTAGGCAGTGCCATGCGTGGATAAATTGCAGTCGTTTGATTTGAACCGAATCTAGGCTTCTAAATGAGGGTACATTTCTGCTGAGCACTGATCTCTTTTTTTATTCGTCTACATGTTGATCTTCTAAAAGGCTGAATCAATATAGAGATTGATAACAAGGAGCTTGAGAAATTTATATTTATCATCTGAAACAAATGCTGAAATATGCTGAATAACTGGAAGATTGCTGTGTGCTACAAATCCCCTTTTTTCCTCATTGTTGTGGCTGTTGCCATTCTTTTCAGGTGTGAAAAAGTATTCCACAAAATCCTTCAAAGTATTAGTACAGAAATTTTTGTTTCTACATCAGTATGGAAATTTGTAGTTTCTTAAATAATTATTACAGAATGTAATATTGTGTATCCTATTATGTACAATAGGATCATAATAAGAAGGTTGAATATAAATAGATATAAAAATATAAAAGGCATATGTTTGAATTAATATCTACAATTTTACTTATAGCTAAAATAAGTTTAGCATGTTTGATTTTTTTATGTGATACAATGATGCCAGTGCTGTAGGTTTGCAGTATAAATTATTAGAAGAAACTTTCTTATATAAATAATCAACACTGACTGTTGTATAAGCTTAATTAAACATGATTTTACTACTAAAATTTTGCTGAAATGCAGGTGTAACTAAAGACAATATGGGTTTTGTGGTTGACTTGAAAAGAACCAGGATTTCACTGTAAGAGATTAGGAAGTTCTGTGATATTATGCAGCACACATATGTAATCCTGTACTATTTTTATTCTCCCCAATTAGGTTGAAAACTGTTATTTTAACACAATAATATGCAATTGGAAATGCATATATCCAGCAATTTTGAATACTGGCTATTAATTCATTATTTACTTATTGATGTTACAGATATATGCAGAAAGAACACAGAAATTTTGTTCTTTAGAGATTTTTATTTGTGTGCTAAGTAAACAATTTCAGAGATGTCTAGAAATTTTGATTATTTTAAATATGGTTTTAACTATTTATCTCAGCAGCTTATAGAGTTGAATGTAAACATAACTATCTTTCTCTATCAAGCATTTTCAAACATTCTGATTTTCCCAAAACTGTAATGTTAAAATTGTAATGTGCCAGAAATATCCTCAAGTTCACTGGTGCTTTAAGACTGTCAATCATTATGAAGCTACCAGAAAACCTTCTTTGTTCTCTCTCTGCTATATAAAAACATATCCTAATGTGATCACTAGTCATTCTTGTATGGTGCTTTTTATTGCCTGAGAATCCAAACTAGAACAGTGACATTTTCTTTACTTACTAGTAACATAAAATACATTACAAGTGCTAATTTTGTGGGGGAAGATGGCCCAACCATAAGCTCATTGTTTTGTATCTGAAAGAGATGTTGCCACAAATATCGTTGTTGTGCTGTACGTCTCTTTTTTTTTCTCTGATATGTGCCTGTGAGCTCCTCTATTTTTTTTTTATTTCTTTCCCATGTATTTTTCAAATGAAAGACATCTGTCTAATAATAACAAAGATTTCTTAACAGTTAAATCTCCATTTGCAGACAGTGTAGCAACTTTTCCCCCTCTGTTAACTGTGAGTGTCAACATTTCCTTCTACAGCAGCATGAATTGCTGATTTCTAGCATATGGGCATGGAATGCCAGATACATTGTGGCTTAGCTGAGGCATTAAATAAATCTCTCAGTGTTGCCGAATGCTGCTGCTTCCTAGGGTCAAGGAAATGAAGGATGATGAATATAGTGTTAGACAAATAAAAGGACAAGAATATTTTGATTTTTGTACTATTTGAGGGACAAAAAAAAATGAGAGAAGAGGAAAAGTCCAAGCTTGCCACTAGCTCTTGTTATTCCACATGCAGTGCCAGGCTAGTATAGAGTACAGCTGAGCCCTTTTAAAATGTAAGTACAATCTTCAAGAACTGCATCGAAATAACAAAACACATCACAAGTTATAAATGAGTGGAAACAGAATCTTTAAATGTAGAAAGGACCATAAAAAATGCAACCTAACTTTGTGAAAGGTACAAAAAGATGGACTGTATTTTTATGTTCGTGTGTTGTCACTTTAAAAAACCCTTCGTACTGGACGAAGTCTAAATGTGCCCTACCAAGTTTGGCTCATGTAACTATACTAAATAGGAGCCTACGACACAGAGTACATTGTTTAAAGACTACTTCAGGATGGTTTAGGGAGAGGGTGATATAATCTAAATACGTGATAAAAAGAGATTACGGGTACATATAATATTCCACACTGGCAGGCATTCCTATCATGTCATATCAAAGTCTAGCAAAATGTTGAAAGTTAGAAATGTTATCTAGCATTAGCAGGCATTTAAGGAACGTCTCTTGAATATTTCTAGCATAAAAAAAGTATTTCATGTGATGTAAATGAATGGTAATTTTCTGACTTTAAAAGAGAACTGTGCCAGTATATTTCAGCATTCTGGACCCAATTCTGCAAACATGGAGATGCTTTCAATTTGCTCTGCCTGCCTTCCCGCCTTAGATGGCTGCGATTGCAGCGAAATTAATCCATTTAAAAATCTGCGGCTTAAACTTAAGGATTTTCAGTTTTTTCCCCCTCTCTTTTTTTTCTTAGAATATCAATAAGTTCCAATTGAAGAGCGGATTCTTTTGCAATTCAGGCATGTGCCGGCGATAACGGGCGAGTTGGCATGAAGAGAGGCAGAGATGGATTAATTATGCAGAGAACATGGAAATTCTGCTTATCATCGGCTAGCAAAGGAGCCCAGCTCACATAATCAGCAAACGAAGGGAGAGAAAAAAATAACAATGCAATGGCACCTTCCAGCCCATCATCAGGATTTTTTTCTACCCCCTTGTAATTAAAAAATAACATACACTTATAGCCCTATCTCCTGTGCAGGCAAGGAGTGGATGTCCACAAAATAATTGCAGCGGGATATTAGAGCTGGGAACAAGGGCTGTCCATTCCTAGTATCCCTTACTCTCTCCCTCCCTCTTTTCTGGCCTCTCCTAGGCACTTTCCTTCTGCCTGCATTCAGAATCAGATGAATGTCTCAGGTGACATCCTATCTCAGTGTCCATAAGTCCCAAATCTCATCCTTATCAAGATTCAAGCAAACATATATATGATAAATATTTGAAGTGCTGAAGCAGTGGGGTTTTATCCTGATCACCTATGAGCTATCTGCAGAAAATCACTTTGATGAAAACCTTTCCAAATAGTCTTTCTGAGTTACAAAATAGACTGATTAAGAGGATTTTGTTGTTGCTGTTGCTATTTCACTTTTTCTCAAAGAAGATCATGCTACCTGTAAAGTTTTTTTTCTTTTGTCTCATGCTTTTTTAAATACGAGGTAAAAAATAAAGCAACAGATTTATTGTTCAGATAAAATTATGGTTGTTTAACAAGGTTCAGTAGCAATATATTTGAAGAGACTGATATAATAAACAAGAAGAAATCTGTTTCTTGTAAAAACTCCCAGATTGTTTCTCTATTTATTATTGTTCATTTTAGTAATGGTATATCTCGTGCAAATTCAGGTGCAGACAGTATATTTTGCAATTTTTCTCCATAGACAGTTGATTTTACAAATGTGTTTCGCTGCTTTTGTAAGCATCTACTGTTTTGCCCACTGCTCCCTGTAAGTCATGCTCCCAGACTTCTGAGCCCTGATGTCCCTCCCCCCAGACCCATTGGTCAGCAACAGAGGCCAAACACAGAGGATGAAGCCCAGAATGATAAAAAATTATGCAAGTAGGAAGGCAGAGCAGTAGGCCAGGATTATAAAGCTGGCTGTCTCTGGAAATTTAATTTATTCATTGAGTTCTTCCAAAGCAGGGGACCAGTGTGGGGCGCAGTTTGCACACCAGTAAATGAGCTCCTGGGGACTTTGATGATAACTGATTCTCTACTAAGTTTTTAAAAATTTTTAATCCCAATTCAGAAGCAGTGATGAAGCTGGAACATAAAAATCTGATTCCATTGCAAAGTTATGCATGAAAAATCAGTAATAAATTTTCATCAGTATCCTTAAGAAAAGAAATGCATTTACAAAACTGGCATCTTAAAGACAAGACACTGTTCCAAACTCTGCTCTGAGGCTCCATAGTGTAAATCCAGAATAAATCCACTGAGCTCATTACATTATATAATCAGAGCAGTGCTAATGTATATGTGCGCACACAGTCACATACGGTTTCAGAAAAAGGTTCAACGGGGTGAAGCTTATGCTATTTGTTTCAGCAGTACAAGACCCTCTCCAAAATCCTGCATTAAAATTGCTTCAGTGTGGTTTCTTTGTTTGTTTTAAATGAAATTGGAACAGAACAGCTCTTAGACATCACAGCTCTTCCAGCACTGCAGGGGTGCAGCAGCAGCAGTACGTGCGCTCCAGGAAAAATCACTTCTAGCCTAAGAAATCCCCTTGCACAATTCTTCTGCATCCCGGCCACTTTTCCCAGTGCAGACGCCAGCTAGGGGCATTTAGAGTTCAGTGTTCCCACCTGGCCATTTTGTGAATAGGAAATTATCTGAGATCTTCAACCCTTCAAACCACAACCGTACTTTGGGAGTCGATTGACTCGGATTCATTTCAATATCCCCATACTTGCCTCAAGCTTCATGGGAAAGTGCTCTGGTCACACCGCCTGAGTATCAGAAGGAAAAGCTGAGACTGGGAGGATGAAGAACCACCCCAAGTAGGACAAGATTAGATTCAAGAAATCTAAGGAATCTGAAGGTGCACAAGGCTGTAGGACTTGATGAGATGCATCTGTGGGTCCTGAGGAAACTGGCAGAGAAAGCAGTTAAGCTATCCGCTGACAGGAAAAGGGAAAATGCACCCTTATTTTAAAAAGGAAAAAAAGAAAGATCTGGAGAATGACAGGCTAGTCATTCTTATTCTCACCTCAGTGTCCTGGAAGATCATAGAGCAGATGCTCCTGCAAACTGCTAAGGCACATGGAAAACAAGGAGGTGATTGATCACATGGCTTCACTAAAGGAAAATTGATTGATCAACATGGCTTCACTAAAGGAAAATTGTGTCTGGCAAATTCAGTGGTCTTCCATGACAGGATTACAGCATTAGTGGGTGAGGCAAGTGTAACTGATGTCATCTACCTGGACTTGTGAAAAGCATTTGTCACTGTCCCACACAGCATTCCTGTCTCCTTGTCTGTAAACATGGATTTGATGAATGGACTACTCATGGATAAAAAATTGACTGGATGGTTGTGCTCAAAGAGTTGATGTCAATAGCTTCATGTCCAAGAGAACAGACTCTCTTACAAGAAGGACTCGAGGCTATTGGTTCATGAGAAGCTCTATATGACCTGTCAATGTGCACTAGCAGCCCAGAAAGCCAACTGCATCTTGGGCTGCATCAAGAGGAGTGTGGCCAGAAGGCTGAGAGAGGGGATTCTCCTCCTCTGCTCTGCACCAGTGAAATCCCACTTGGAATACTGCATTCAGCTCTTGGGCCCCTACCAGAAGAAGGACATGGACCTCCTGTAGCAAGTTCAGAGAAGGGCCATGAAGGTGACATGAGGGCTGGAGCACCACTCCTATGAAGATAGGTTGAGACAGTTGGGGTTTTTCAGCCTGAAGAGGAGAAGGTTCTGGAGAGATGCCTGATCAGATTTCCGGTACCTAAAAGGGGCCTACAAGAGCTTAGGACAGGTACTGTTTGCAAGGGCATGTAGTGATAGGACAAGGGGTAATTATTTTAAACTGAGACGGTAGATTTAGATTAGATATTAGGGAAAAAAGTCTTTACTGTGAGGTTGGTGAGGCACTGGTTACTCAGAGAAATTGTGGATGCCCCATCCCTGGAAGTGTTCAAGACTGGGCTGGATGTTCAAGACCAGGCTGTTCTACTGTCAGGTGCCCCTTCCTGTGGCATGGAGGTTGGAATGATGATCATGATGATCATTAAGGTCCCTTCCAAATCACACCATTTTATGAATCTATGGTAGCAGCCTTAGTGTGTTTATAGAGGAGACACAGGCAATCCCAGCCTGATGGCAGCCCCATCATAAAAGCTGCTGTTTAGTGTTGAACAGAATTAAAAAAAAAAAAAAAAACAGGGAAAGAAAAGAAAAAAAATAATTGAGATAATAGGTCCATAGTCACAGAAAACCACCAGAGGTACAGCCACCAGAAAAACTAAGTACTCTCTAGATTATCTATGTCTATATGTTAGATTGGAGCTATTAATTAATAATAACTTCATTGCAGAGGCAACAGATGGTCACCTGGCTAAGTACTGTTTGCGAGTAGAAGAAATCTTGGTGAGAACCTAAACCAGCTACCCATGTTGTCCTTGAGCCTATAAATAGATCTGCACAGCCAGGCGTATGTTCATGCAGAGATGCAGCTACAAGTTCACTTGGCGAGTTTCATCTTTAGCAGTTCCTGGTATTGAGCAGGTTTTTGTTGCTCTGCTGGGATAGAAACTTTGCATGGAGAGCATACTTCTACAATCTTTTACATTTCCTGAAAACAAGTTTCAACATCTTTCACAATAGGAGGCAGATAATAGAATTCTCAGTAACCGTAACAGTAAATGGATTTGTAATCTACCCATGATTAAAATTATTTTCATCATGAAGCAGAATTCTCATTATTGCTATTTTAATATTATCAACTATAAAGTGTCTCAGTGATTGATACTATAGACAGCAAACCCCTATATTATGGTAATTAAATCTAAAATGAATCAGCCATCCTTATACGTCTTAGTATAGCACCTGATTATTTAAAAACAATTATATTCTGGTATCACCTAATGGGGGACACCACTTTAAGAAATGCACTGGAATAAGAGCTGCTCAGGGTCAAAAAGTTGAGCCATAGGCAAAACAAAAACAACAAAAGAAGAGAAAAGTATATTGTTTCCAGTTTTAAATGAAGGAGATTTCAATTTGTGAAGACTTTTGGTCTAATCTTTTAATAAATACTAAGACCTTTGCACAAGTATGATATCAGATGTAACTCAAAATGTAGGCATGTCTTTGTTCACAGTATTTGCATGAGTGTGTGCTTGTACAGGCCTGTAAGAGAGGAAAAATACAGAACCCTTTTGCCTTTAAATATATTTGTTTTGTCTTTGAGGGAAACCAAGTAACTGCGAGAACAAGATTAAACTCTCCCTTTTTCAAAAAAGGTAGTTGTTCCTGCCCCTCCCCAAGTTTTAGAATGAAAGTTTAGTGCTGTCTTAAATTCAGGCTAGCTCATGGATTAGTAGCTCTTCAAGACAGATGTCAATATCTAGAAATGCTAAACTTGGCAAAAACATACCAAAAAAAATAGTTGTTCACCCGTACCATATAAGATGATTTTATCAGGACAGGAACTTCTCAACCAGAAGACCATTTAAACCTTTTATCCCCTTAATCTGCAGTTGTTTTCAGTGCATTTTACCACTGCCTGCTCTTACAAGTGACTTTTTTCATTTTGGTGAAATTTTAGTACAAAAAAATTCTTTAGTGCCTCTGTTCATTTGCAGATTTCACCAGGCTTGCAAAAGCACACCTGTTGTGCTGTCTGGATTTCCTTTTCTGATCATAGGCTTCTGACAAAGAGGGGGGGAAAGAAAGATTTTTATCAAACACTCTTCACCGGACAATGAATTTTCTTCACCATTTGAATGTATCTGTGGAATGCCTGAGTGATTCATTACAGCAGATTCTGAAGTATGACAATGGGCCGCAGAAATGACTGATGGTATCTTTTTCCTGATTTCATTTCCCTGATCCTCTTCATCCCTTGGCCTGTGTACCTCGATTAATTAGAAACCAGGGATTTTCACTCATCAGCTGATGGGTTTCATGCTCCACTCTGTCACAAATCTGCTGCTTGCACTATCTCTCTTACAGCTGGTGGCTGCTTTAAAAACTTTCTTTTTTCTTTTTTCTTTTTTTTCCTCTTTTTTGAAGCAGTGCTTTGTGACTACAGGTTTAGGCCTTTTTAAGATTCAGACATATTTTTAAAAAGAGATTAAAAATTAAAGTAAAGAAGATTCAAAATCTCTGATTAAGTTAATCCCTATCCAAATGATACTTGTCCAAAAATGAACTTTTTGAAGAGATAATAATGTAAATGTTTCATAGCTCTCAGCTTTCCAAGTTCTTTTTTCAAGATATAATAATTGAAGTATTATGCAAAGGATGAAAGTATATAAATATGATTTTTGTGAAAAAGGCCCATACGCTCAGTTCACATGCATTTTAGTCCTGCCTATACTATATTGTTAAGCCAATTGCATTTCAGATTTCACTTGTATGAGGCACCTTCTAATAGGATCCTGCAATAAATCATTGAACCATTATTGTTTCTGGAGGAAATATTTCATAATTGAAAATATGCTGCCCCTTAGGGTATATACCAAATTAAAGTCACATGGTGATATAATCCCTAAGGAAACAAACCATAATTAAATAGTATTTAAAATGCAGAATATTTTGCAATAAAAATCCCCCTCAGAAACTTAAAATAATGTGTGAATCACAGACAACAAACATATCAATTATGTCTACCACAGAAAATGTAACCACTGCTATTTTACTTTCTTATCATTATGTATACCCTCGTAGAGTTTTTTCATTTAATTTCTTCACTTAATATATTGTCAGCATTAAAATAGGAGCTTTCTTTTTCTACCCCCTTTTTTTTTTCCTGTGTGAGCAAGGATCAGAAGCAGCATAGTGTTTCTGGAATGTCAGACTTTGTGGACCCCATGTGAGAGGGGCAATGCAGAGCCATAGAAATCCATGTCTTTTGTTTCTATGGTTTTAAATAGATAACAAGTCTACAATACAGTTAAACTTAATTATGATTCTTTGAGCCCCTGTATTATTGATTGATGGCCTAGATATAACAGTATACATACAATATCCCATGATGCAGCCTTTTGCCAGGCAGGAATTTGCTCAAGCAATATTTTCTCTTTATTTGTTTCCTCAGTTTTCCTTTAGTCTCAAAATGAATGTCAGGTGTGTAGAATTTAAAAACCAAATAGAAAATCAACATTTCTGTCCAATTAAAAATTAACTTAAAAATTTTAATTGAATTACCTTAACCCACTAATTTTTATGGTTCCTTTCTACATTAATCGTCTGTAAATTTTTGCTTATCTCTAATAGAGTGCCCTTACAAAGCAGCCCCAGGAAGGTAGCCTGGTGTAGAGAGGATCTTTGTTACTCTGAAGGAATCTGGGCCTTGGCAACCTGCAGCAGAGGGTCAGTCATACAGTGCCCAGCTCTCCCCCTGGAATGCTGTGTCCAGGGGTCCCCAGCACAGGAAGGACGTGGACCTATTGGAGCAAGTCCAGAGGAGGCCACCAAGTTGATTAGAGGGACAAAGCACCTCTCCAGTGATGAAAGGCTGAGAGAACTGGGATCGTTCAGCCTGGACAAGAGAAGACTTCAGGGTGACCTAATTGCAGCCTTCCAATACCTGAAGGGAGCCTACAAGAAAGATGGAGAGGGACTTTTTACAAGGTTATTTAAATAGGTATATAATATGTAATAAGACAAGAGGGAATTGCTTCACACTGAAAGATGGTAGGTTTAGATTAGATAGGAGGAAAGAATTCTTTACTGTGAGGGTGGTGAGGCACTGCTACAGGTTGTCCAGAGAGGCTGTGGATACCCCATCCCCAGAAGTGTTCAAGGCAAGGTTGGATGGGGCTTTGAGGAACCTGGTCCAGTAGCAAATGTCTGTGCCCATGGCAGGGGGATTGATCTAGATGATCTTTAGCATCCATTTCAACCTAGGCCATTCTATGATTCTATGATTTCAGTATATAACTGAGTTTGTTGCTTCCCAGCAACAGACATTATAGGATGTGCTCAACTACGACCTTCTCAGACTTTGCTTCTTGTTGTAATACTACATTTACATGAAAAAAAAACACATCAGAAGTCATATCTTTGGGATTTTTTTTCTTTGTTGCCATGTTGAAATTAGTTATGATGAGTTGTGATGATCAGTTATGATGAGAGTTATGACTAAAAATATTCAAAGTAATTCAACATTTATGGGAGAGATTCTGCAGTCAGAGGTTTTTCAGCCCTTTGATACATTGGAAATTGCATATTGTGTTTCATTTGACCACAAACACCTCCTACTTTTTCACGAGAATAAAACAGTGTTATTTTGATTAGTCTTATTTGATACACTCCTTGAAATCAAGTATAACCTGTTGTAACTAATCAGCCATATAAGTCTTCTGCCTTCTCTATTTTGTGGTCTCGTTTATGCACTACTCCCAGTCAGCCAGTTCAGTCTGCTAAAACAATTTTTCTGCTATTATTCCGAATGTCTTTAGTAGATCCCTCTGCTTGACCACATCCAGATCAAGCTTAGAGTTCTTCCTTTGATTAGCCTTATTCTTCACAGCTTTGCCACACACACCAGCTGCTACCCCAGCTTTCAGCCTTCTCTGCTGCGGGTGCTGGTGGGAGAGCTGCCTCCAGGACCCACCCCTCAGGCACCTTCATGTGGTGCAGCCACTAATAGCACTTTTCTCAGTCCTCAGTGGTCAATGTGTTTTCATGTCTAATTCAACATGAGAATTCTCCACATTCATTGAGGTCTTCAAACTTTATCTGCTATCTAAACCCAGGATGGAAATCAAATCATGAATTGATTCCATTTTGAATGATTCCATTGAGATTGATTTCATTGAGAATATGGATTTTCCTCATATTTAAAGTGTTAATATGTGCAATAAATATAAGTGTTAACTGGTCTGGACAAGCTGGATTGATGAGCTGAGGCCAACTGTATGAGGTTCAATAAAACAAAATGCTGAGTTCTGCACTTTGGCCACAACAACCCCCTGCAGTGCCACAGGCTGTGGGCAGAGTGGCTGGAAAGTTGTATGGCAGAAAAAGACCTGGGGGTGCTGGTTAAGAGTGGCTGAACATCAGCCAGCCTGTGCCCAGGTGGCCAAGAAGGCCAATGGCATCCTGGCCTGTATCAGCACTAGCGTGTCCAGCAGGACCAGGGTAGGGATTGTCCCCCTGTACTGGACATTGGTGAGGTTGCACCTCGAATCCTGTATCCAGTTCTGGGCCCCTCAATTCAGGAAGGACATTAAGGTGCTGGAGTGAGTCCAGAGGAGGGCTATGAAGATGGGGAAAAATAAAGAGAATAAATCATATGAGATTCAACTGAGGGAGCTGGGCCTGTTAATCCTGGAGAAAAGGAGGCTCAGGGGTAACCTTATCACTCCCTACACCTCCCTGAAAGGAGGGTGTAGCCATGTGGGAATTGGCCTCTTGTCTCAGGCAGCAAGTGACAGCACAAGCAGACATTGCCTCAGACTGTGCCAGGACAGGTTCAGGTTAGATATCCTGTAAAACTTTTTCACTAAAAGTGTGCCCAGACATTGGAATGGATTACAAAGGGATTTGATGGAATCACCATGCTTGGGAGTTTTTGAGAAATGCTCGGATGCGGCTCTTAAGGGCTATGGTTTAGTGGACAAGGTGGGGTTTAGTCAAAGGTTGGAGTCGATGACATTGGAGGTCTTTTCCAACCTCAATGACTCTTTGCTCCTCTGATTATATGATTTTGGATTTTCAGAAAGTGTAGGTTTCCTGTGTTTCAGATATGGAGCTCCAGAACTCCAGCTCTTAAAAGAGTAGGCACTGCCAGTTAAAGGCTTTGTGGATCTCCCATCTTACTTTCTTCTCCGCTCATACGTGCCATATTAAGTAAATAATTTACATTAGGGACTTTTTTTTACTAATTTATTTTTATCAGCTTTTATGTTCCTTCAGTAAGGAGCAGATCTTTGTTCATCTTTACTCTGGTGCATATGGATTAAATTATTGAAATAGTCTGCTTCAGATTGCTGTAACCATTTACATGAAGTATAGGCACTTGTGTTTAGGACTCCAAAGGTGATTTAGAGCTCTAAAAGCACCTGTATGGATTTGAAAAGGGTGACTATGCCTTCTCCTTGCTCCTGGTGTTAAACACAATGAGGTTCTGATCCTCACGGCACCTTTCTGGGACTGAGAAAATGGTAATAGAAAAAATTATAATAAATTTAACTGTCATTTGAGTCTTGAAAAACTGTGTTACAGAAGAAGACCTTAAGAAACAATCTGTGAAACTGAACATTTATTTTCTTGAATTGAACCCTGATGAACTGAAATCCCAATTATCATTTCATTTGTACCCTGAGATTCATTTCTCTGCAGATTTCAAAAGAACAACACTAGATCAGTACATCTCTCAGCCCAAGCTTGCCAGTCATCACCAACACAATCTTTGTATTCGAAAATTAAAAAGTTAATTAAAAAGTAAGGATGGATAAGAATTTGCATTTCTGATCAAAAAGTTTTGCAAGTTTTCTCTTGCTATCAGACTTAGTAAGAAAAAAAAAGTGAAACAATTTTACCTGTTTATTAAGAAGTAGAACTTTCTTAGGGTACTCAACATTTATTTGTTTTTATACAGAGACATTACTGTCTGTATTTTTCTTTAAGCTCAGAAAGACATCACCAATAGCTCCTTTTCCAGGTTGCCTAATTCTGAGATTACAGGTGAATAAAAATGCAAACAAAGGAGCTTTTTGCACTGACACAGAGAATGTTTTGAAAGGATCCCCAAAGGCAGTCAAGTGGTACCATCAAAGCACAAGACAGGGAAGTGACTTGCTGAGTGTAACACAGTAGAGGCAAAATGTGGGACAGGAGCACTGTCTTTCCAACATGGCATTTTAACTTTGTTTTTGGTAACGATCCATTCCCTATGCTATCATAGATTATATTAATCAAATATAATTGACTTGAAAATGTTCCTGAAACCATTCACTGCAGTGCCAAGACATAGGCAAACTCCTCCAAAACAAGCATATATATGCATGTTTCTCTTTTGCTTGTCTACTGTAAAGAGGCTGGATCGAGGCTGCTTTCCCTGCGGTAGGATCTGATGTTTTTAGGGATGAAGCTCTTGGCTGTCCCTAGGTCCGCTGCCAAGAGGGCAGACTCATTCACTGTTTGCCTGGTTTTGTTAGAACCACAGCTGAAAGGGACACAACATGCAAATTTGCAGATTCACAGAATATTCTGTGTTGGAAGGGACTCACAAGGACCATCAAGTCCAACTCTTAAGTAAATGGCCCATATAGAGACTGAACCCACAACCTTGGGTTATTATTTCTCCTATTAACATTTCTGCTCAGCAGGGAGTTCAGCTTGTCTGTGTCATGCCAATTCCAAGCAGAACCGTGAAAAAAGTTGTGTTTCAAATGCCTGTGTGTAAAAGTGGCATTGGTCAGAATGGGGGAAAACAGGGTTAATAACAGTGAAGCCAGTCAAAAATTGTGCACATGCATATCCACCACTTTTGGAAAAATTAATATTCATCATATTCCGATTTTTTTTTTATTAATTTGATGAAGTACTCATTTTTATCAGAAACAGTAAAACCTTAGGAGTTCACAACACTAGCAGTATTTCTCAGAAGAAAAGCATCTCATGCAATCTTAGTTTGACTGTCTACACAGATTGTGGACACTTGAAAAAAAGAGTCCACTTTTCAAAGGAGTCCACTGTGAAAACAAGGCAAACCTTCCCTTGTTATAACCTTCATCCAGCTATGTAAGTCTTGAGGACTTTCTGAGCAGGAAGAGCAATCTACTTCCTTGAGCTTGACAATTCTAGTGCCAAATTTCTTTTTTTAACAGACTAATACATTAGGCTTCAGCTACATTCTGGTTTCACCTGAACTGTAGAACTGACTGTGTGAAATGTATAAAGAACTTCCTTCTGTGTAAAAGTTTGCATGAATTTTAATTGGTAAAAGTTTTTCTGCTCCATGAATAGTGAATAAACATTCTCCTTTCACTTTCTACATCTTTCATGATTTCATGGACATTAATTTTTGTTTCCCTACACTCATTCCTTTCCCAACATGAAAAGTAATTTTCTATTTAGTCTTTTCTCATAAAAAGTTGGCTTGTACTTTTTTCTTGTCTCTTCTTTTTCTAGTTCTCCTATATAATTTTTCAGGTTAAATAACTCACTGTTTATTTTATTACATTTTTGTTTTATTTTATTACAAATTCCAAATTACTCACTGTTTAATATGTAAGAGTTCTGTGGGTCTGTGCAATGGCACAATATTTTTTGCTTTGCACTTCATTTTTTTCCTAATTATTTTTAATGGGTTTTTTTTTGTTATTGCTAACGAAATTATATTTTCACATAATTTTTCTACTACAAGATCTTTTTCTTGAATGGCCGTGGCTAGTTTATAGCCTATTTTTTTTTTCTTATTTACATAACCTTGTGATCAACAGTATGAATTTCATCTGCCATTTTATTTCTCATTCACAGCTGTGACATGCTCCTCAAGTCTTCTCAGCTTTCATTTTAAGTAATCTGAATAATTTTGGACCATGATTTCTGTACCAAACAGTCTTCCACTGTTTTGATAAATATATTAAATAACAGTCTCTTCACTGATCTGTAAGGAACTTCTGTGTTAACTCCTCGCACTGTGAAAAATAACTATTAATTTCTGCTACTTTTAGATGACTTAGAACCATGAGAGTCAAGATTTTTATAGCCCTTTGTTGGAAGATTTTTTTTAGTCTTCAAGGTATGCTAAGAGAGTTTGGTCACTTTTATCTATCTGTGTTCACTGACTCCACAAAAGAACCTTCCTGTAAGTTAGTGAGACACAATTTCTCTCTGCAAATTTACTATTAAAATTTTCAAATTTTATCTAATAATAATAATTACCTTAATGATATCTTAAAATACAAGTGTCTTAGTCTCAAGAATATCTTTATAATAAGACATGACAATTCTTTACTGCATCATTCCATCAAGTTGCTCATTGTGGAATAGAGATTCAAGTTTGCAATCTATCAAGACTTCTTGAAAAACTTGCATTTAAATAGGCATCATGTCTAATAACTTTTTCTCCTCTGATATGAATGGCAGACTCTGTACAGTAACCAATTAATAATATGATAATACTATTAAATTTTATGTTTAAGTCCATTCAGAAATAAGGGACGATGACCTGGTAACACTAATTTTATTAATTTGTTCCAATTCCTAAGAGATTGTTTTGGCTGTGTGGGCAGAGTTTTTGTGAAGCAGAGTCACACAATCCAAATTTTCTCTGTTGTTGAAGGGTTTGCATGACTAAGCAGAGAAACTAATTTCCCAGGGCATTAGAAGGGGCTACTGAACTGACTCCTCTGGTTGAACAAAAAGTCCAGGTCATATATATCATTTCCCCTGAAGGAACTAAGAGTTATAGTTGAATAGCTGCATAGTGTATGCAACCTGTGGTTCCACACACACATTTGCAGTATGAATTAGGCTGGTGCAGCTAGTTACATCTCAAATACAGTGAGGGGCCAGGTCAAAAATGTTCTTCAGCTTAAAAAAATGTGCATAATATATAAAACGTACACAATTTCCACAATGACATTCGAATTTAGAGACAGGAAAAGCTGGTACGAAAGAGTGGAAAATGAATTGTGGGAAAATATGACTGTATTATTTTATTGTCCCTTTGTGTGTAGTGTTAAAAGTTTCAGCCTAATTTTTTTTCTGACAGCAAAACCTGCATGATACACTAATCAGCTCATCTTCAGCTTTCCCTTTTTCGTCTCTTAAGGTGAGGCTAAACTTAGCCATAAATGTGAATGTGAGGTTTGAAACCTGATTTATTTTAATTTCTTCAATAAAGGTTCTGTGCATATATAGCTAGAATAAAAGCTAAATTCAAGAATTGCAAAAAAATATTTTATAACTAAAATTAAGGAAGAGCATGAGACTCAAAGATTAATGTAAAATATCCTTTAAAATAACAAAGTTGGTTTCAATCACATAATACAACATTAGTTTTGCCACCTTTTATTAGTATAGGTAAGTCAGCATCTTGGATAAGACTATAAAGTTTTCCCAACAATTTGCAACTGTTGAAATTTATAATATCAATTATAACAGTGCCAGAAAACCTTGGTGCAAGGTTTTTTTTTAATTGCAATACTGCAATTTGTCTTACCAAGTACTATTGCTTCTCTTAACAATACTTCTGCCATCACACAGGTGGAGAAAAGATGGCAGAAGAGGAGCCTGATCAGCTTTGGACATACTCTTTCAAGCCCTGAAAATTTTTTGGAGTGAGAGAAGAGCTGATCATAACTTTTCCTTCACTAGTAGGGCATAACATGGAGCTGATGAGAAAGGCTTTCCCTCTGTACAAAGGTACAGTAAGGGATGCAGGGGCTCATAGGATAGGCCTGGCACTGCATCTAGGAGCCTACTGTACCATGAGAAAATAAGTATGGGGGACCCACAAAGCTGTGCTGGAATTTCAGCAGTGACATCATAAAGTCTTCCAATACAGAAGAAAAGCTGGAATTTCAAAGTATAAAACATTGGGTGAGCTTTTTTATCTTCACCTGCCAATTTTACACTGGCATGTTTAGATATTAATTTTAAAGGGTTACAAATTATTTAGACCCTTTGGAGACCTTATGTGATGAGCAGAATAAATCCAGGCATATCTATTGTTTTGTTGCATCATACTGAATGAAATACAGTCTGTGTTCATGAAGCAGATGTGGCAGTAAATCAATTCCATTCCAACAAAACCCTTTTTAAAAAAAAATTCCTTAAGGATTTTGGAATTATTTTTTAACATCTGGCCTATCTTATATCTGCTTCACCAATCTAATGGTGTCAGTTTCAAAAGAAAAGAAATTTCACTGAGATTCACTGGAAGATGACAGATGGATTCTCTCATGCTGCCTGGGACACGAAATTGCAGGTGACACCTGATATATGATAGTAAAAGAGCACCCACCAAGTGATGGGCCCCTGGCCTTTATTTCAGTGACGTCGTGAGAACACAGGTGCCTTACCCCTGCAGAGCAAAATGGTCTGCATTGTTAGCAGCTCACCAAGGGAACTTTTATCTTCCCATCTGTGTGGTCTCTGCTGTGATAATTTTGGAGCGAAGCCATCTTCACTGTTCTGAGAGTTAGGAGCAATTGGCTGCAGGGCTGTTTATCCTGCACTCTGTTGTAAAGGGCATCTTTTGGTGCTTGCAGTTGTCATCAATACTGGAACATGTCCTGGACAGTGATTAAGAGACTATAAGAGGAGAAAATTAATTCCTCTGCACTATTCAGCTCCCAAATACAGATCAAGCCAGTCAAACTAAAGTTTTAGCAGTTTAGAAACACCAGAAATCCTTTTTCTTCACCAGTACTATGTGTATCATATTTTGTGGTGTGAAGGAGTAACTAATTTTTAATATACTGGTAGACTTTTACAGAGATATCAGCTCAGGTTTAAAATCACAGAATCACAAAACATGCTGAGTAGGAGGGGAACTACAAGGATCATCGAGTCTTAACTCCTGGCCCTGCACAGGACCATGCCCAAAAGTCACACCATGTGCCTATTTCCCAAAGTCTGCTTGAACTCTGTCAGGCTTCAGGCTGTGACCACTTCCCCAGGGAGCTGTTCCAGCACCCAACCACTCTTTGGGGGAAGAGCCTTATCTACTATCCGACCTAAACCTCTCCTGACACAGTTTCAGGCCATTGTCTCACATTCTGTCACTGCTCACCACAGGGATGAGATCAATGTCTGCCCCTCCTCTGCCTCTCATGAGAAATATGTAGGCTGTGATGAGGTCTCCCCTCAGTCTCCTCCTCTCCAGGTTGAACAGACCAAGTGACCTCAGCCACTCCTTGTACAGCTTCCCCTCAAGGCCCTTCACCATCTTTGTTGCCCTCCTTTGGGCACTCTTTAATAATCTAGTGTCTTTCTTTTACTGTGGCACCCCAGACTGCCCCCAGCACTCGAGGTGAGGCTGCCCCAGTGCAGAGCAGAGCAGGACAATCCCCTCCCTTGCCTGGCTGGCCATGCTGTGCCTGATGACCCCAGGACAATGTTGGCCCTCCTGGCTGCCAGGGCACTGCTGACTCATTTGCAACTCGCCATTAACCACAATTTATGTTGGAAGACTAACTATAATTTATCCCAGAAGTCAAGAAGATTTTATAGAAGTATAATATCTCCCCTGGAAAATTCCTAATAGCAAGGGGTTTGTCTTTTGCAGCCATCTTTTCAGTCATTCCTGGAAATGTCCATAAGAAAACCCAAATCCTGAATCAGTCTTTGCCTATAATCATGAGGCACTGAATTCCACCCAGAAACCTGCAGAGTCTTTGTGCTTTTGGATATGACAAAAAAGATTCAGCTTTTAATGAAATTATATTGCAGGACAGTGCAGAGATATTAAATTCACTGAGGTGCCAAATTTTCAAGGCTGCACCCCCAAAGTGTCCTTTTGCCTCAGACACCAATTTTTAATAAAGCCCCAGTTGAAAAACAGCAAGCCATTGTTGTGAACATAACTAAGCTGCTCTCACCTCTGTGAAGGGATTAGTGGGATTGCTTTGATTACTCAGACTGAGGAAAAGGTGAGACCATGATCAGGATTGTACTGCTAGACCACCTTTCACAACATCTTCAAAAAAACCAGAATAGCATGTCCTTTACTTAATGCAAAGTACACAATACTGCTGTGATGGCCTAAAACAGGCTGTGTAAAATGAGTTTTGCTGCTAGTGTAAGCAAAGGTGCCTTTCTGATGGGACACATGCTCTGTGAAACGAGCCTGCTTGTAACACAATGACACATAAAAAGCTCACCAAAACAGCAGTAATCAACTGACAGCTGTGCCTCTGATACAGACATGGTTAAACATGTCACAAAGAGTGGTCTGAAGTGTGACAGTAGCACAGCTTTGTGGTAGTCCCAGTAAGAATGTGTTGTCCAGCCACCCAAGATGGTAAGTCATGACCTCATTTGCTGGCAATAGAAAGGCCTGTATATCAGGAGTTAGGGAGGAGTCCCTTTGGAAAACACACCCGAGGGGAAAATGCATTAGCAAAATCATCACTCTGAATAAAATGAAATAGCAAGGCTCAACATTATGTGTTCAACAAACAGACATTATTGCTCAATACAAAGTACAGGGCATGGCTGTTCCTAACTTTCCAAAAACTAATACCTCATTTTATTCATCTTATTTCATTAACTTGTTAGCTTTCTCCTTTCAAACTGTTAGTTTTTGTATGTTTCTGTTGGAGAATGATATTTTTATTTTAGTCCTCTTGGTTAAAACTGCCTGCAATTCACACTTATCGCTTCAATAAATAGAATATACCTTTATGAGTGTGCACCTACCATTTAGACTGCCTCTAAGTCTAGTTGCTATAAAATGGAACAAGAAACCATTCTCTTCCTTTGTTCGAACACCATGATGATCATCATCTATTTTTTCCACTGTTGTCCTGCTTTTACATCTCATTGAGACCAAACTTCTCGTTCTATCTCTCAAAAACACATCCTTTTTTAAAACAGATTTCTTTCTCCCACCCACATTCTGGCAGCCTTTGGGCTGAACACAGTTTTCCCATTCACAAAAGTCTTGACACTTAGAAATGTTCATGATTTTCATCCATGCCCCCTCAAACAGGCCAGCCCTCTCTCCTTCTCAAAATGAGCAGTGGACCAGTGATTCATGAGGTTTCCGGTTCCCTGGAGGAATTCGATTTTGTGATGACATCACCTAGCTCTTTTAGGATTCCTGGATGAATCCCAAGAGGCTTTATAGATCTGTAGAGATCCAGGTGGAGCAGCAGGTCCTGCACAATCTCAGGTAGACTGGGAGTTGATCATTCTCTCAGACATGGTCCTCCAGCTCGGGGCACTCGAGACTCCTTGGTTCATCCTCTGTGTTGAAAACAGAGGCAGAGAATGTGTTAAACACCATTGTCTCAGGTCTTCCTGTTTGTGAGGTGACCATCCTCATCCTGTAATGGGCTGATGTAATTTGTCCCCAATCTTTCCACATGGAAACTTTTCCTCTTCAGTCTCAGCTTTTCCATCTTCCGGCAGTAGTTACTAAACTTGTGCTGTTGCTCTGTTCACAGAACACTGGGAAGATCTGCTGTCTCATTTGGGAAAATTGCCACAGTCCACACTCAGAAGAGCCAAGGTCCTGCTGTTTATGTTACAGTTAGAGATAGGAGAGGGGAGAAAGCAGAGCAGATGGAAGAAAGCATCTCAATGGTCAGAGCCAGTACACAGAGCATGAGCTACCTGTTCTGTCCTCGTCCTTCTTTTGGTGACCTCCCAATAGTAGCTTTATTTTTCTGGCTATGGGAAGCCTTATTAAGAATGTGTTTGGAGTAGTATTTGCAGTCTTTCTTATCAAGAATAAGGCAAAATGTTCTGCTTCCAAAGTGTATGTAAGATTCTGAAAGCCATATTTCGGGGATGTTAAATACAAGTGTATGCCTACCTTTTTATTGGTGTTATTTTAAACGTTCAGTCTGCCTTTACCAGTGTGGGCTTTGACATGCTTGATTGTGTCATGATAATCAGGTTTTGACCAATTTGTGTCTTCAAAATATTGAAATGGTAATATTTTAACAAAAATACATCTTTTGAATGATTTACTTGTGTGTTATTTCTTTGGTTCCCTGAAGAGTAGGAAAAATATTGTTTGTGTAAGTTCTAGCCCGCTACAGCAAATACTATTTCCATAAATACTTACACAAAATAAAAAATGATTTGAGGATGTTTTCATACCAGGGTTTTTCTTCCCGTATACTTTCTGGAAGTGTCTTTTTATTGCCATGAACATCTCATAAAACATATTTTAATGCTGCATGCTCAACAATTGCAGGTATTTATTTTCCAGGAGCTTTCACATCAGAGGCTCTGTATCTACAATTTCACACATCCAACTAGAGAGTAAGAAACAATTATATGAGTCTCCAATGACCCATTGTAGCTAAGAAAACAACTGAAATAAGAAATTATGGAGAAACAAAAATTCACAAAAAAATTGAGTGAACAATTTCAAACACAGATTAAAAGAAAATAAGGTATTTTCAACAAGCAAGTGAAGAGGCAAAAATATTGAAAAATTGATAAATAATGGAAATTATTCATTATTTATTGAAGAGATTTTTTTTACATGGTCTAAGGAGTTATACTAGATATGATTTTCAAGAGGTTTTGCTTAGAGAGCATCTCTTTGACAGTGCTAGATAGTTCAACATGCCACTTTTTATAAACCTTAAAGGGAACAGGTTCTTTGTCATGAAGCACACATAAATGGAATCAGACCTATGTCCTGGAATGCAACCTTATTATCCTCAACAGTTTTGGCTATGATAGTAATTTTCCCATTTTTTTCCAATCTGCAAGAGTAGTTTTGATTGTTATAATTCTCATTTAGGGCCCAAGTTGTAAGCACTTATGATTTCTGTATACATACACTCGAGTGTGCAAAGACTGCTCTGCACATGCAAATTTTTTGCACAAGGCAGTTCTGGAGAACTGTTGTTTTGTGCAATAGTATCTAGTCATACATGTCTCCAAGTTTTTGATTTAATTCAGCATTACACTATCAAAGTGGCAGTGGACTATCTCAATCACTGCAGATTTTTTGGTCCTTGCTGTATAGGTAGCACTTGGAAATGGTTTTGCCTGATAAAGCAGAAAGGTATCACTGAATGCTGGAGTTCTCAGCCTGTGTCTTATTCACAAAGCTGCTCACTTTATGGGAAAATTTTTATATTATGGCATAGGTCTATAATAGAAGATCATGTCTGAGCTTATGAATGAGATCTTAACTTTTCTAACTGACCTACTTATTCACTATATATTCAATCTTGCATTCACTGTCCTCTGAGCTACTTGGTATACTAAGTCAGGATTGCAGGACAGAGAATTGTCCCTGGGGATCACTATGACTAATCTGAAAGCTCTTATATTTTTAAAGGGTTTATGCTGTTGCAATATTTCTCCAACTTGTTTATATTCTACTTGTTTCTGGGGATAGGACTCGTAGTACTTCTTGTTTTGAATCTTGCATGATGCTTCCCATTTTAATATTCTGTCTTCCCTTTCTGACATATTTCTCGGACTTTAAACTTGGGTTTTGAAATGTAAGCTTTCCCGTCGTGTAGCTCTCTCAGACTGAATAAACTTAGGAAATATGACCCAAAAGGGATTCCACTGTATCTCAGAAAAAGCACATGGTATGTCTTCAAGGGGTCCCAAGCCTCATTAAATTGTTCTAGTGACCTTTCCTTAGAAGATCTAGTGCCCCCATCCTTGAAATGAGTCTTTCTGTCTTGCCTAAATTAATTGCCAAATTAATTTGGATCAGATCACAGGCCCTCGAGAGGTGCAGTTTTACAGCTGGAGCCAGCAGCAATGCCTGGGCTGCAGGCTTAATGTCCTGCCTGTCCTGTGTGCCCAGCAAGAGGCGCTGGACTGTCCGTCTGTCCCATGAGACCTTGGTTTCTACACCTGCTCTGTGTGTACACAGGCTTTATATACAGGAGGCATGAGCTGAAATTACAGACATTGCAAATCACATCCCAACTGCACGTAGGGACCAAGCTGATCTTTGAACAAAGTGTGGTGAAGGATTCTAAAAAAACAATCCTGGATGGGTACCAGAAAACAGTAACACACGTTTGTGTCAATCTTTCCATGCCTTCTGGAAATATTACCCTTCTGCAAAATGAGCATAAATAATGCTCCTTCTCAGAAAAGCAATCTGAAAACCCCATGATGTCGTCACTGCTTATGGAACTGCAGTACCAAGCACCATAGCAAAGCTCATGAAAGAATACAAAATTCTCTCTAAGAAACAAGGCAGCTCTTCACCAATGAGGGAACATCAAATTGGATAGCTGGTCACCAAATACGCAGTGGATAAAGCAGAAAACATGTAATCAAAGTATCTTTTCAATGAAGACATGAATTGTGGTGAAAGAGGCAATGTTAACATTTCATTAATTTCTGCTAAGGGTCATTCTGCTAATGTGCCCCCTGAATACCTTTGTATTAATAACTCCCCGTATTAATTTACCCATTCATTTTTTAATTTACCCATAGAATAAGATTACTCTGAACATTGTATATAGTTTCCTATTAGTTAGATTTGCTTTTTTTCTCTACTTATCTGTGACATTTGTTTCATTATATCACCACTTGCCTCTTGAAACTGCTACAGATAATGGGTTCCTTAAGTTTTGAGTTCTACTAGACTAATTCTCTATATCACTATGAGTAACTTTGATTATATTTCACATAAAAAGTGTAAAATATTTAATCTGATGTCACAGTCTCACAATATTCAGCTGAGATTCACTCACTAAGGTACTTCATCCTTTGAGCCAGCTAGTTCTTTCTCTCCCTGTTTTCAAATTGCAAATTCTTTTTTCTAGAAAATTCTTGCCTTTCAAATTACTGGTTAATACTGTAGCAGCAAAGATAAACTTAATAAAATAGATTAAATATGAAAAATGTAATTATGTTTTAAATTAAATGTAAATGTTTAAAAATATAAAACTTTGTAAATGTGTTTTTGCATTTTGTACTGAAACCTCCCATATATATGTATAGAGCAATTGCCCACACATAAAACTGTCTCACAAATTTCAAAGTAATAGTTTGTGTAATTATATTGAATCAGAGGGGTCCTGTTACTTTGTTCATAGCTGGGAAAAAAAAGCTTATGTAATACTGAAATGAAATGTTATTACAGTCTCACTTGCTCATTCTTGGAATTGGCTTAGTGATTACTTCAACATCGACATCAGTGAAAAACATTTGACATCTGGCCTAGAAAATCAGACAGCAGACCACAGAGACTTTGATTAAAAAACTTCATGCAATTTTCTCCAATCAGTAAGCTGGCCTGTCCTTTTATTAGAATGAAGGGTTCTCTCATCACCTGCAAATTTCTAGGAAGACCTCAGAAAAAAATAAAAAGGAAAAAAAAAGCAGTTCTACCACTTTTATAATAAATTTCCATTCCAACAAGCAATTGCACAGATGCTCTGAAGAGAGCATTGGTTCAGCTGACAAATTGTTCTCCTCTGTTTGCAAAGGGTCAAACATCTGATTTCCCCAAGGTTTTTTTGCTATTTATTCCTTTATCAGAGTTTACTATTTCATCCTCTGTTTAATGATTCCTCAGGAGTTTTACACAAGATGCAAACCCATTTTCTGGAAAAATACAGCCAAATGTACCAGCTTTTTCACGTTCTTAGTATGTCACTGAATAATTCAAGCTAGGAATGATATGGGCCACTTATGGTCATGTTTTTATACCCTTCTCCAGAGCACAACCACTCCATCATGAGAAAGAATGAACCATTAGCACACAGTATTACAGCACACATTCAGAAATGAGCTGCACTGCAGTATCATCATGAATTAGCGTCTTGGGCTGAGACTTCAACTCACGACATGAGAGCAGGGCATCAATGAACTCGTGCAAGAAATACTGCAGTAATGAACCCCCACACTGCCTTTCCTCTGTGAATCAATTTTCTTCAATGAAACTGGGTAATTAACTTATTTTCAACAAGCTAATTTCAATGTATCTATTTTCAGCTTCTAGAGTGTTGCTGAAGCCCCTTCAAATACAGTAGTCCTGTCTCTGTTTTGGTGAGAACGAAGTCCTTGCTAATCTGATGCCACAGTAGATTTGTTTACCTCTTAAGAACAATGAGGTATGCTGTAAAATATGATACTACTATCAAAACATTCATAATAAAATCCCAATAAAGTTACAAAGCTGGAATAGAAAGAAATTATTGTATTTCCCTAAAGTGAATGTCACAGTGAAATCCTTATAAAAGGTAATGATCAAAAAAGTCTTGAGAGAAAAACTGTAACAAGGAGACACAATAAGCTGGCTCCTGGAAACAGAACAAGAAATCTCTCTACCATTGTAAACTGAGAACTGTATTTAATGATGTGCCTTACAGATTCTGATCATAATCCATCAAATTCCAATGCAGATGAGCTTCAGTTGCTCCTGTTGGGTTTTGTTAGAAGCAATCGTGTTAGTCCGTCCTGTTTAACATAGTCCTTTAATTGTACAACATGTTGATACCTCCAGCTATTCGCAGTCATTTTAAAAGAATAAAAAATTTCCTTTATGAAGATGTGCCTAATGGCCAAAACAGAACACCTCAAAACATATAACAATATAACATTTACAACATACAGTTTTTTTCCCGATATGTAGGGAAAGAACAACCTGCTTGCTATGAGAGCACAAATGCTGTGCACAAATGATTACTGCATTCTGGCTGTATTCTGAAATTCCTTCTTTAACTTTAACTACTATTGTAAAACACCATGCTTAATTTCCCACTAAAGCATTAACATATGACTATGAATTTCACAGTATAGAAAACCTATTTTTATGATAGATATAACTAAATCTCATTCAGAAAGATATTGAATAGGATCTATTGCCCTGCTATCCAAAGTCTTGTTACTCTGTTTTACATCCTCAAAATGTTTTGCATTCATGCTACACTTCATTCCACAGCAGTCTTTTTTTTTAACAGTCAAAGTGCTGTAATCTCTCTACTAGGGGCTAGGTCAGTTATTCCTTTTGTAATAGTAGCAAGACAGAATAAACCCAGGATGCTATGTTCTCCTCTCTGTCTTAGGGAAAATGGGAACAGAAGTGCACAACAATGGAAGGTTTTCTCACGTGATCTGGGGAAGAAGGGGGACACACATGGGGTTATGATGAGCTGTATCTTGTGTTTGCTTTGTTCCGCTGCATGGCTGCAGCCCCACAGTAAACTATCACAGGACTGGACATTAATAACTTTACTCTCACTAATTGGTTATGGACTTTATGGTACTAATCAATAAACTAATTAAACTGGGTCAGTTGGTCTCCTGAGCCCTTCTTAAGAACAACAAATAGACAATTGTCAAACATGGGTCACAGACACCAGCAGAAGTAAGTGAGTGATGTACCTGAAGGATGTGGGCAAACAGAGATGTCTGTGGGCTGGGACGGGGGGCACCAAGGCCTCTACGGGAGCTGCTGCTTCAGGGAGCAAGGACTCCTACAGGAATACTTGAAGCATGACCATAAGGGAAAGACAAGAAAAAGGGTTTTCTGAGAAGAACATTGGCTGTAAAGACCTCAGAAATTTCTTCCCCTTGTGCCTCAACCATTTAAAGTTTTTTTTAAAAAATATACAGACTAGCATTAAAACAAAATCTGCCTCTGTCATTGACTTTACCCTCCAAACAGATCTAGTCTATAAAATTTCAGGGCTTGTTTTAAGGGATTGGGTAAAAAAAGCAACAGAAGTGGTTTTCCTTCTTTTTTCTTAGTCTGAGCATATGCTACTATTTCTGCCTCTGCAAACACTGAATATTATTTAAATATGCTTCTGCCTGGAACTTAAACAACAGCCATTTGTTTCTCTTCCTATGAGCATATTACAGAAATTTACTTTTAGTTGATTCACCCTGACAACATATGATAAACATGATCCTGTATGTTGTAGCGGCTTAATGCAATGAATCTGGTAAAGGCTGAAATAAAAGAAACACAATCATACAATCTATGATTGTTGTGAATTGGAGTAAGTGATCCAGGCTGCTTCTTTCAGCACTGTCCCACTATAATTCTCTTTCAAATTATCTGAATATGAATTAAGTGAATTAAGTGACACCAAACATATTTTTTCTTTGGAGCAAGTAACATTTGTTTACTGAACTCTACGTGGTAATGCCAAGGATGTAACAATTCTTCATGAAATTGCAGTAAATGCTTGGCACACTGAGCTCCTGAACTAAGCAAGCAACACATTAGGACTGGACTGAGAGAGGCCTCTGCTGTTCCATAGTTCCACAGATTGGTACATGGTATCAAGCAACATAATTTTCTTGTTATAATTTTTTCTGAATTAGTGCATTACTAACAATTCATGTCTCATCACAAAGGACTCAGGCTTTTATTATTGTTTCATATGGATCCTTGGGTATGGCTTGCCTGTACATCTGTTGTTTTGTACTGTCGTGAGAGGAAAAACCCCCGTGTCCAGTAACATTTTATATGTAGCATAAACGAATAGTTTAACTCATTTGTTTTAAACAATATAGTGATTTGGTTAAGTGTTATTTAGCTTCTCTTTCATAATAAAATTAACACTTCTGTTAACAAAATAGTCATCTTATTTTTGCGATTTTTCCTTTTATACAGAACCATAGAAGTAAGTGATTTTTCTTTTAGCTTTGGATGTAATTAAAACTAAAAATTCACTTTGGTCAACCTGAACTATTTTTTTCTAATTTCAACCATTTTAATGTCATTTTCAGGTATGATTAATTTTTTCTCTAACTTAGACTTGGAGTATTTTGTTATGACATAGTTTCAACCATGTACATTTTGTACTGATATTAAATTTGATTTAAATTTAAAACAAAAGCCTACTTTATAGCAAAATAGATTTAAGAAACAATTAACAACACCACTAGGATGTCTTCTACCTTTTCTTCATTTTCATCTGTAAGATGAAGAGAAGTCTGCTGTCTGAAAGAGTAGACGTATTATAGAGACCAAGGGTGGCTCTATTTGAAAATGACATATTGGAATGTTTGCTAAGAATGGGTTTGGTACATACTTCTAATGCTATGGATAATGTTTCACCATGAATCCTTTTTGGAGGGTTTATCTGTGAAAATTTCATAATCTGTCTCTGAGGGGATTGTATATACAAATGCATTAATTCTTTGTTTGACTATCTTATGACCATCCTAAATATGGGATCCTGCAGAAGGGTCCTGCCTAATCATGTGTTTACAAAGTTTATGTTTGCATACTGTATGATTGCCAAAATGTCTGGATTTGGGACTGTCAATGCATAGCTGAGAGATGAGGTGTGCTATTCTCCATTCAGTAACGATACTATGAGGTTTGCTGTTCCTAGAAAAATTTCTCTCAAGACCATGTTTTAAAGGCTGTTTTAAGATTTTCTCAAGAAAAATGAATAAAAATACTTCTCATCATAATGAAAACGTTTTCTCATTATAACATTTCAAATGTTTGGAATTATCGTAAAACCAGTCTTGACCACATGGCTTAAGTACCTGCTAATTTCTTTGTTTATTTTGTTTTTTTAATGATAGCTATAATCTTGGAAGGCATTTTTCATATTTAGCTACTTATATGTATCCCAAAACAAAGAACACTTATAGGAAAAAAATTCACAGGCTTAAAGTAATCTTGATCTTTACAGAAGTAAAGTTTGATCTTTATTACACTAAAAAGGTTTGGCATAAAAAAGCATTGTTTTAGGGGCATTGTGTAATTCGATAAAGGTAAATGAGAAATGAAGGGATGTGTTTTGTTGTAGAGTTATGCAGTTTTCAACTCAGAGACAGCAAGCTGACTTTCTTTGCCTTTATTTATCATTTAATCCAAGTATATTAAAACATCACATGATCTCTGCCTCTCCTAATGCCATCTTGCACTTTTATTTAAATTTAGCTTTCATTTACACAACTTTCAAGTTACAGTGTAAACAATTCTAGGAAATCCCACCACATGATTCTGTAAGAAAATAAAAGCAATTTTCAGGTATTAGAAATTACTTCAATTAACAACTGATTTTTTCTTTCAGCTCTGACATCACTGTGAATTCTGTTTACACAGCAAAAGTAATTTCAGATAGTCTTTAGCAGACATACTTTCCTTCTTTTCCAGTATTTGCAGGCTCTTAGCTACATTGCTTAGGGCATAGTAATTATCTTAGAAAATATTTATAGGATATCCTGAGCTGGAAGGCACCCATGGGATCATTGAAGTCCAGCTCACAGCCCTGCACAGGACCATGCCCCAAGAGTCACACCATGTGTCTGAGAGCATTGTCCAAACACTTCTTGAACTCGGTCAGGCTGGTTCTGTGACCACTTCCCTGGGGAGCCTGTCCCAGTCACCCTTTGGGTGAAGAACCTTTACCTGATATCCAACCTAAACCTCCCTTGACGCAGCTTCAGGCCATCTTGGGTCCCATCACTGGGCACCAGAAAGATCAGTACCTTGTAATCTGCTTGTAAATATCTTACTCGTGAGGAATCTTTGGACTTGAGAAAACCTGCAATCTCCTCCAAGCTGAATAAACTGGGTGACATCAGCCATACCTCATATCTTCACTGTCTTTGTTGCCTTCCATTGGATGCTCTCTAATTGCTTAATAGTCTTATATTGTGGCACCCAAAACTTCCCCCAGGAAGCAGAGCAGAGCAGAGCAGAGCAGAGCAGAGTGGAACAATCCCCTCCTTTGCCCAGCTGGCCATGCTGCGCCTGATGCCCCCCAGGACACACTTGGCCCTTCTGGCTGCCAGGGCTGCTGACACATACTCAGCTTTCCACTGACTGGGGTCCCCAGGCCCCTTTCCACAATGCTGGTCTCCAGGCTCATTGCCCAGTCTGTCCATACATTTGGGTTGACCCACCCCAGGTGCAGAATCCAGCACTTGTATTTATTAAACTTCATACAGCTGTTGATCACTCACCCCTCTGATTTGTCAAGGTCACTCTACAAGACTATTATTATGCAGGGTATACAATATCTCTTCAGGGCCTATATTATAGAGTACAAATTTTTCAACATCCACCTGACACAGCCCATAAGTTCGTCCAGTAACCAATGTCTTCAAGATCATGTTGCTGAAAGAGTTTTTATTGGTTCTCCGAATTACTATTTGCACCATCTATTGTACTTGCTTAATGATCTGTCACGTTTTTTTCTTGTTCATACAGTTATGCTACTTCTGTGTAGTGATTTAGGGGAGTTTCTACCAACACAAGTGTAGGGAAATGATTTAAAATCACATGCCTAAGAATCGTTTAACTGAAAGCTCCTCCCTCCATTAGCATTCTGATTCTGTGAATCTGTAGCAGTTAGAGCAGAGAATTCCACCCACTGAATTATCGATACCAATTTTGTTCACATCCCATGTTCTTGTTACAGATTCCTTAACTTAATACTGCTAAAGCCCAATACTAGATGGTTCTGATGCTTGGGAAGACCACAAACCAAAGAAGCAGGATTTTGCAATTCATGTAACAAGTAACTGAATTTTTAGGCCATTGAAATTAAATATAAAAATGAAGCATTAATACATTTTACAATACATTACATTTGAAAAAGGAAGCAAGTAGAGTTTGAGGAATTTTGTGAGATTAAAAATGCTGAGAATCAAAGTAGGATCAACAAAGATATTTTAAATGTGGAAAGAAGATACTGTTGGATGATAGACCACAATACTGTTAAATCTCTAAAACCTGAGGCAAGCATAGTTTATTCTGAAGTAGACCTGTAAACTGAGCAGGTTTGATCTTGAAACTACTGAAATAAAATAGTATGCAAAAATATGGGCCAGTGCTATTTTCCCCATGTCTGTTTGCCTTCAAGAATGTGTATAACCCAGGGGACAGTAAGGCCATGAGGAATCTTCTTATGATGTTTTTTTCTGATGACAATGCCAGCTCTGTTATTCTATTTTGCCACCCAGCTGTATGTAATAGCCACATTACAGACATCCATGTTCATATGATTTAAAAATAAAAAAAATAGTTTATTACTTGTAAGGTCAGGCTAGTATTTTGGGTGTAACTGTAAATGACCTTTGCTATACTGGATACTATTTTTTTATACAGCAATGACACTCAAAGGAAGAAACAGTGGAAATCAGTGCAGCTTTCAAATTAAGTAGATAATGGCATTAGCATCTGCTGTGTAAAACAAAGGGAGAACAACTCCCAGTCTCAATTTTTTTGAAATTAGGTCACATCATAGGAGAATGAAAACCCTCTTCTAAATGATACATCTGAATGTAACAGTACGTTTTCATATCCTATAGTCATTCAAGATAATTTAGAATAAGTAGAACTTTATTTGTCATTTAAATATGCACATTAACACTGAATACCACAAAGAAAGCTGTACTCACATTCCACTCCAGAGCAGAAATATTATCCCATAATTCATATGGAAATTTGTACCTGAAAAACAACGGCAAGAATCATTGAGTCCATACTGTTGTTTTGTGTGGCTATATTAGGCATTAAAATAAATTTCCATTTGTGCATTTTAATTTTTTTATATACAATTCAACAACAGATATAAATGTTTGGGTGCTGTAAATAATATAAAACATGGACACAAGCAATAATAAGAAAATACCTTCTTTTTGAACAAAACTAGCATGCATTTCAAGGGTATTTAAAACAATCAATCATCCAAATAAGAAGATGTGCTTGGTAGGGTACTGAGTCTCACAGGAGAGGGCACTGATCTCTTAAGCTATATATGATGATAAGTAAAAGAGAGGAAAATTGGCTGGCAACAACATATTGATACTGAGGAAATATTTCCTGGTCAGGAGCAGGAAGGGATGGAGGACTGTGGAACCTGCCTTCACCATCGTCCAGCACAGCAGAGGCAGGGAGGGACCTCAGAGGGGGCAGCAGGACCAAGTGCTGCTGCTGTGCTGTGGCTGGCAGGTGCAAGCCCCCTTAATCTCCCTTGCTAGGTGAGCTTGTGATGACAGTCCAGCACCTTTCAAAGCTGCAAGTACTCAACAATATGCTCAGATAATATTTTAATGACTTAAAAAATCTTTTAGAAACAGCCTGGTCTGAAGGAATGTCTATTTGGACAGCAACTGTTGTCAATCTTAAAAGTAATTTAATGTTAATTTCTTAAAGTAACACACATTCCCATGGAATTTGCATTTTTTCCTGTAAGGAGATGTGCAAAGGAAATCATAGCATGATTAACACTGCTTTAAGTTAATTCACGTTTTGCCATTGGTGCAAAATATTTTTCTCTCTGAATTCCCCACCTCTGGAGTGGTGTAAAAACAGCTGCTACTCACAGGTTTGTTGTGACTACAGATGGTTAAATTACTTCTCATGATTCGACAAAGAAGGCTTTGTTTATCTAGGGAAAGCCATTGGCAAACAGAGTTCGCACTTCACAAATACATTGTCTGCTCATAATTGTTTAATGAGCAGGATTTACAAACAAGACCAGTGGTAGGGTTGGCTGTGACTGATTTCCTTTGCTCGAGGTTTCCACAGGGTAGGTGGTAATTTTAGCCACACCGTTTTGTTTCTGCTCTTCTTAACAACTGAAGTGATTTAAGGAGGAATTTACACCTCTTAAATAATGACAGTGAGTCAGGTATGTTTCCCATATGATGGATTTTTTTTCAAAGCTCATTGTATTTTTCGGTTCCTTCTGAGAATAGAGTCACTGAGGGCCGTCCCAAACAACCAAAATACTAGACAGAAAGGATAGGAAACAAGCAGGGAGCAAACAGAGTCGCCTCTTAGAATCTAAGCAGCATTTTTGAGCCTGGTCTCACAGTATTTCCTGAGCTCTCACTGCTACTGTGAGGATTGATAGAACAGGTAGAAGATGCATATTACCATTATCTTCTTAATATATCATATTGTTGGGGTTTTTTGTCCCTGGTAATAGTTGATTCTTTTCCTAAGCTTATTCATCACAACTTGAAGAAGAGTTTTTTATGAATACTATTAGCATGGTCTTTCTTGGAGTCCCAGCAAAACAGAGAGCACTGCTGTTTGATGATAACATATGATAACTCACAAGATTTATGCAGAGTTCAGTCCCTACTTCTACCATTTGCAGGCCAATCTCTGTCTTTTGGCCTTAATCCCCGCCCCTGCCACTCATTGACGTGAAAGGAAATGTTAGGGAAAGCACAGAATGAATTAGAACTTCCAAACTTCCATCAAAGAAAAAAGCAACAACCAAAAAACCCCTTCATCCTTCTCTCGTTATGGTTTGCTGAATCTTCTTTTGTCTTGTTGTATAATAGGAATAATGTTCATGGCACTGGAGTATACACACAATAAATAGCTTCTGTGGTTATCAAACACCTCAGCTTCACTTCAGTATTTAATCACCCACAAAAGCCATTTCTTGCCTTGTATACTTCTCTGCCACAAACATTATCCTGTAGCTAACATACACCCTGGAGTGCCAGACCTTCATTTTGCACTCTGAAAACTGAATTGGAAGAATGAAAAACCCAAGTCTCACTTTTTAAAATAACAGTTGAAAAGTTAAAAAAGGGGTAATAGTAATCAAAATCCCCATGCTCCCATTATGTAGTAGAGAGAAAGGGCTGTCTTAAATGGTCTCCCAAAATTACCTGCTGGAAGGATTCCAAGAAAAAACATAGTTATGATAGACATATGCTAGCAAATTATGATAATAACTTGGTTCTGGGAGGAATTAACTTTTCTCCCATGTTAGAAATAACCCTGACAGAGCCAAAAATGCTCTTCATAACACAATTTTGAGACATTTCAAACAATAAATATAAATGGCTCTCTCAAGCTGCATCAGCAGACCCTAAATGTTAATGACCTGAAAGGCATAAAGAAACATAACATAAAATTAATATTTCCCTAGTTCATCTTCCCTGCCTTTTCCACATATGTCTCTACACCGTTCCTCAGTTTGCACATTTAAGCTCTTGACAGCTCTTGAGAGGCTCAAAACTGGTGAGCTTTCTTTATTCTTGGGCAGTTCTGTGCTAGCAAACTGTGTGCTCCTGGTCAGTCCAGCTGTACTCTTCATTTATCTCACCTATGACCACCCTGAAAAACAGTATTTGATCAAACTAAGTTACTCCAGCTCCTACTTGGATATTTGTGGCTTCTAAGTACTTAGTCAAAAAAGGAGAGATGAGAGAGAACTGAGCTTTTGGGAAAGACAATGAATACGAACATGAGCCAGCAGGGTGCCCAGGTGGCCAAGAAGGCCAATGACGTCCTGGCCTGTATCAAGAACAGTATGGCCAGCAGGAGCAGGGAGGTCATTCTTCCCCTGTACTCGGCACTGGTGAGGCCACACCTCGAGTGCTGTGTCCAGTTCTGGCCCCTCAGTTTGGGAAGGATGTTGAGACGCTCGAGCACGTCCAGAGGAGGCAACGAGGCTGGTGAGGGACTGGGAACACAAACCCTGTGAGGAACGACTGAGGGAGCTGGGGCTGTTTAGTCTGGAGAAAAGGACTCAGGGGTGACCTCATCACTCTCCACAACTCTCTGAAAGGTGGCTGTAGTCAGGTGGGGCTTGATCTCTTTCACCAGGCAGCAACTGACAGAACCAGAGGACACAGTCTTAAGCTGGGCCAAGAGAAATGCAGGTTGGATGTTAGGAAAAAGTTTTTTACAGAAAGGGTGATCAAGTACTGGAATTGTCTGCCTGGGGAGGTGGTGGAGTCAGCACCCCTGGATGTGTTTAAAGAAAGACTGGATGTGGCATTCGGTGCCATGGTTTAGTTGAGGTGTTAGGGCTGGGTTGGACTCAATGACCTTGGAGATCTCTTCCAACCCAGTCATTCTGTGTGTGATTCTGTGTGTGTGAATAAACCTTTCTCTATTAACGTCAGAAAAGAAATATTGTGGGAGAGTATTAAGACAAAGAAAATGCTTCTGAAGACAAAGAAGAAAAAAATGAAGGAAGGGTGGAAGGCAGAAAAAAAGAGAATGATAATGGAATCTCTACAAAGAGAAAGTAGTAACACAGTTGTTTGACCAGAGAAATTAATGGATCAGCAAAAGGAAGCGAGATCATGCTATAAAGAGAAAAATAGAAATTACAAAGAAGGAAAAACTGAAAAAGTTCCACAGTGACTGGAAGTAGAACTGAAGTTTAGTAAGAAGGGAAAGGCATTATAATACTGGAAAGAGGGACAAAGAGCTGGAAATGAGTAAGAGAAGGTCAAAAGAGAAAGAAGGGATGAAAGAAAAAAGCTAGATAGAGGGAAGAACAAAGCAGCTAATGTTTGGCTGATGGATGTATTTTTCAGTGCTTTGGCCACTGTGAAATTATGAAAGTGAAAACCCAGGAGCTACTGTGTTATACATTCTGTTGTATGAGCTAGAGTTGGATGAGAAACATCATGTACATGAAAGCAATGAGAGCTTGCATTGGAACTTACCACTTTTCCTACATCTTTTTGATTTACTCCAAATTTGTTAACTTAATTTCAAAGGAAGAACTATAAGGTGAAGCTGTAAGATGAGTGAGCCTGCTCTGGTGCACGTTAGCAGCCTTCCCCTGACTCTTTTGAAGGAATTTAAATGCAATAGTTAGTCTCCTTTGCTGCATGAGAAGAGAGGCTGCTCCAGGTCCAAAATGTGGCACAGGAACAACTTTAGAGGCAAACATTGCTTGAGCTGTTTCTTCTAGAAAAGCAGAGGTTGTTGGAATGTTACTCAAATAAACTTTTCAATTTCACTTCCAGTATCTGTGGTTTCAGATTCTGTTTTCATAGGAGGCTCTCAGAGAAAGACTTCTTTAAGAAGAGGGTTGAAAATCTACTGTGTTAGAAAATATGATGCATTGCAGCTTTGCCAGTCTGTCTTCAGAAGACTAGAAGAGAGACAGCTAGTGTCAAATCAGGAATATGTCAATTCAGATATACTATTGAAAGGTTAATTTTAATAAAAGATATCAGCCAGTGGAGAGAAGGATTTACACCAGGTAGTCACCCTGCCCCCTCTCCTGCTTAGCACATACCCAGCTACAGGAAGCAAGGAAGGAAGTCATCTCAAGGGGGAAGTGAACAGAGAGATTTATTTTCTGCTGTTGAACTTTGTCATGTTAAAGCATCCTGCCATCTAATGGAGTTCCCAGTCCTGATTCAGTCAGTTCTATAGGAAGGGGTGGATATGAAGAATCACATTCATGAAAGCAGAATTATGACCTTTTTAAGGAGAGAGTTTTATTTATATTTGTCTCATTCAAGTATCCAAAAAAATCACCTTTTCTTGCCTTTATCCATTCAGTAGCTGAAATAAATGTTGCATTATGTCTTATAGATTCACGTGATAGACTGAGGAGGTTCTGTTGCAGGTCACCTCACAGCCAAAGGCGTGCTCTGGGGAACCAAAAGATGTGATGTAAGGGCCCAACAGAAAGGAAAGATTTAAAGCTGTACATTTCACAGTCCAAATTAATAGAAAAGCCACAGACTCCTCAGGTAAAAATGGATGCAGTCACTCTCCTGTCCTCTTTTCCTGTGTTTCCCAAGCCTAATAGATCGAGTGCTACTGATGGCATAAATAGAGGGAGACTAACCTGTGACTATTTAATGTACAGACAGTGAGCCTAGGTGCTTTGGTGTCTCTGGATTTAGGAGTTTCTTGCTTTCTCAAGGTGTCAGGGAAGCTGAGATACCTATAGCATTAGACAAGGTGATACAGTGTTGTTAGATACCAGCCATACCTACCTATAGTTTGACTCAGGTGCCAAAGGAGACATTGTGTTCTTTAAGTTCCCTTTATTAATTGAGCCACATGTTCTGTCAGCAGCCCTTTTCCTTTCATAAATGTTCATTTTGATTGGGTTTTTTTCTTTTGTAGAACCTGATTTGCATTCTTTGTTGTTTCTATAAACATGCAAAATTGCCCTATTCTATAGAAATGTAAGTCACTTAAGTCCACTAAAAATATTAGATCTGTTCAATACACTCAGGATGGAACAGCTGTATAAGCTTTAACCCTTTGTGCCAGTCTCTGTTTATTATACTTACTTATTTAACTCACAGGCTGAAATAACTTCCTTGTCCTGATCCATGCACTTCTGACCCAGCTTTATATCTTCTGTTTGGCATTCACACTGTTTTTTCAGCACATTATAAGTGGGACTGGAAACATGTCCTGTCATTTACCAGACACTCTGTTGATTTCAGGGACTTACAGCTTAGCCAAATTTCATCTGTTTGGGATAAAATAATGTTATATGCCTTCTGTCTGACCTAGGCTGGATTCTTTGACAAAATTTCAGCAAGGGTGATTGAGTCCTGTATTGCGCATTTTGAAAAATACTGGTATCATTGTTGTCACCTTTTCTTTGCACTAAGGCTTGGACTATGGCTTGGACTAAGTTACCTTTGTAACCAGCCACAAGCAAGATAAAGCCAGGCTGCATAAGGCTGCCTGTTGTCTCAGTTGGATCTGCTGTTGAAAGTCAGACCACTTAAGTGCTAATATATGCCAGTGTAGGGGGTCAGGGTGAGGAAGCAGGCCAGCTAATCTTATTTTCTCCCATGGCCTGCTCTCCAGCTGGAGTCTCATAGTGACCAGGATAAGAGGGCAAGACTGAGGTAGAAATAGGTCCTCTTCCTACAAATGCGCAGCCAGTGTAAATTTGCTGGTCCCAGGTCTGCAACAGGACTGTGCAAAACAACTCTCATCTAACGAAATTTGTCCCAGTTTTTGCTGTGACATGCATGCACTGCTGCTCAGTGGGATGAAGCCTTCAAAGAGCATGGCAGGAAGGCCACAAGTGGCTACAGAAAAGCTTTCATGTGATCAGCTGGAAGGAGAGGAGTCAGGGATTTGAGCGCAGACCTCAGAATGAAAAAATGGCACCAAGCGACTCATCAGACCAGGGATAAGAAAGGTCAGATGTCTGTGTACAGAATGGATGTGAAATGACTTTAGATATCAAGAAGAAATTTTTTACTGTGAGGGTGGTAAGGCACTGGGACAGGTTGTCCAGGAAAGCTGTGGCTGCCTTGGAAGTATTGGAGGCCAGGTTGGATGGTCTAGAGGGAAGTGTCCTTGCCCAAGAAGGGCAGGTTGGAACTAGGTGATCTTTAAGGTCCCTTCCAACACAAATCATTCTATGATTCTATGATTCAGACAACAGAGTAAAGGATTGGGACCAAAGTAAAATGTATTGCATCAATCAAAAAGATTGAGTGATTCTGGGCCATTACTTAAACCAGATTTTTCACAATATTTCAGTAAGTATAATAATTTCCTGGTTTCTAATTTCAGTGTGGGATGTTTGTCTTGTGGAAATGGTAAATCACTATGTCTAACCAAAATAAGAGAGGGGTTTTTATGTGTGCAGGGATGCCACAGAGCTGTCCCAAGAATTCAAAAAAATGAGATCCTAGATATATCTGGCTGACAAGTAGAGCAAGCTTTCTATCTTCATCAAAATTTGTTCCATCTTTAACCCATAAGTAATAACAGCACCATAATTACCCACATGGTGAGACTTTTTGAGAAAAACGAATTGGTCAAGCACTCAGATGCACTGCTGGCAGGGCAGGATTTGTAGGAGGCACTGCATGGCATGCACTTGCAGATGTTGTATCTCCATCTTATGACACTGCAGCAGTTGCCTGCTCTCCCCACTGCTGTTGCAGCTACCAGTGAGCACCCGAGAGGAGCCTAGAAATAACTCCCTGCCTTCAGGGAAGGTATGAAAATGTGCTATAAATACAGTCTCACAGCACACACTGAGCAATGAGGAGACAACGAGTGCAGAACAAAAGCTCATGAAGTGGGGATTGTCCATCAGGTACAATGGATGAGGAGGGGCTTTGTGCACAGCTAGATGTTAGCCATGCAGTTCAGGGCTGTACCAAAATGAAGGGGAAAAATGAACCAGATCAATAATGCCCAAGCCATATTTTCTAGCATTTGAGTGGCTGATTCTGAGAACCTGAAGAATTAAGTTCTTCAAAGCTTTCTTCGTGTGTATGTGCATGTATTTATAAAATTAAGTACTTCGCTCGGTCATTTTTATACGCTACTTTTGTTCCTTACTTTTTACATCTATTCATTAATCTTCATTTTTATTTAATATTAATGAAAAAAGTATTCTGATATCAATGATAATGATCCTTTATTAAAGACTATTATCTAAAGATGACACCTGATATTTATTGTGTCTGCATTATTGTGGTGGCATCATAATACTGCAATTATTTGATATAATAAAAGGTATTAGTTCTCTGTGTAAATCTCACCCCAATCCAAGTAACCAATTTGGCTCATTGATTCTTCCTACCAGGAGTATCCATCCACCAATGATTTCCTGTGAATCTAAACCATGATAATAAGGAAGCCAGGCCATATTCATTATTTGCTGTCTTCATCAAAGGCAACGTATCAAGGATACATTTGACCTTATTATCTTTAACTCAGTGTTAAATTTATAATAACATTCATGAAGATGTTTAACTCCAACACATGACACCAGAACCAGATTAAAACCATTAGTGAGCAAAATCAGCATACAATTCTTTTAGGAGTACAGGCTGTTGCAGAAAGCATGCAAAATCAGCCTAGAACTAGATGAGAAATGTTTAAAATGCAGAGAACAAAAGCCAATGTTGGTGTAAAAAAAGTGTTGCAGTAAAGCTAAAGTGTGGTAGATGCAACTACCAAAATGCTTTCTTGAGTGAGACAGATAAGCAAGATTTGGTGTTTCTGTTTATTGGGGTTGCGTTGATTAATGCAAGAGGGGCTTTGGAAAAACCATGTAAGAGATACTACATTTAAACAGGAAACAGATGGCCCTTAACTGGGCATGCAGGTGAGGAAACAGTGGCTTCCTAATTTCACCGAGCCAGCAAAACAAGAAGAAACCTAATGCCCTCTTTGTTCCCTTCAGTCCAGTATACCCTGAATTAGATATTACTTTTTAGCTTTTTAAAATGTATTTTAATTTTTTACAGGTACTCATAACAAGATTATGCTCTGACCATGGGCTCATTGCTGATGAGTAATCTTCCTAATTTTGTATTTTCAGAGATGCAAACCATTCCTGCTGAATTTCACATATGGTGGTACTACAGCAAACAACAGAAATCTGTGCAAAGTCAACAATTTGCAAGGCATGATGGGCCTGGAAGAAACCACAATAATTTATAGAATGCATTAAAATGGGATTGCAAGGAAATTTATGATAGGCAGACGCACAATAATGAAAAAAACACAAAGATTAATTAACATAAAAATTCTAGCTGTCATATTTCTCTAAGTAGAAATAATTACAAGGCAATTTTATTTCACTGAATGAACCTCCAAATGGGCACAGAGTAAAGTCAACATGAAAATGAAAGTCACCTTTAGACTAGTAAAAGAGCAGGTCACAAACTATCTGGGTGGGCTGGTAATAATGCAATTTCTTTGTAAAATGCAACCACACTGCTTGTTGCAGTATGAAGTTAAGGACATAAAAAATTGAACAAATTTTTTAAAATCTATTTTTCTTGCCTTTTTGGAAATATATGAAAAAATATAGAATATATAAAAAACCAGCCTTAAAAATAAATGCATGAAGAAAGCAGAGGAAAACAGATTTTTTTTTCTTTTTAATGACAGTGGAAGATTCTGAATGAAGAGTGTTATAATCCTGATTTGTATAACAGTATATAAATACATATATATTTACGTAACAGTATATAAGTGCACAGATATATATATATATATATGTAACAGTATATACACATACATATTTATTTATTTTCCCCACACAAATATACAAAAATCAAACACAAAAGGTCACATCTTAGGTACAAAGTGGAATGACAGCAAGTTTTAGTGTCAAAGAAGAATTTTTCCCAGAATTTTCAGTTTAGCCTCTTGCATTGTTCCAAATGAGGAGGTACCACACTGAAGTCAGTAAAATCCTGTCTCTGACACTGGGTAAGGGGAAAGAGGAATATATTTCTCCAGCTGACCTGGAAAACAAAATCTGAATATCTTTTGTTAAGTCACTCTGCATCTGTAACCTGTGACTACTGTTGTTTTATCAGATACGGCTGATGACACTGAAGTGGGAAGTGGAATGTTTTATAGAGAAAATGTCTGTGAGAGAGCACTGGGGAGCCTGACCTGTATGCCCTGCTTTCATCCTCTCTAATTAAGCTGGAGCAGATACATTCCTTGTCGAAATTGACAGCTGGTGGCAGATCCAAATGAATTTTCACATATTTCTGATGATGTACAATACAGTCTTGTTGTTTATGCAGCATCATGCTGTATGCCAACATGATGCATCACACCATGTGAGACTGGCAAACTTACAAAGGAGAGCAGAAACAATTTTAATAGCTTTCTTTCAGATTGGATTGTAGGTATCTGATCTAAATGTTAGGTGATTTCTCTTGAAGTACGTATCAGTAAAGGTTGATGATTTAAACATCTCCAAGTACTTTTAATCTTCAGATATTTTAGTGCCAAGTTCTTTTTAGTGAATATAATGGATTTCAATGTTGAGAGTGATGAAGAGGGTGGGGTTTTCATATACATGCAGCTCCAAGCTTCTTGAATGCCCTTTGAAATGTAGTAGAACAAAGATGCTTTCTTCTCTGATTTAGCCAAATGGAAGTGAGGGTTTATTTACATTTAGACTCATTTAAGGCTATATTTCTTCCTCAGCATTGTAGCTATAATATTATAGTTAGGAAATCCAAATGGACTTTGTCTACTGTTCAAAATCCATTTTTCAACTCATTACATTAACAATCTCATCAATTCTTAGCTAGTTTCTCTATACATAAATATTTTGATTGGAATCCAGTTCCCAAAATTCTCACCTAAAATTTCCTGTTCTATTTATGTTTTTGTATTTCTGACCTTTTTTCCTTTATGTAAATTTGATTAAAATGTCAATATTTCTAATAAATGGAGAGAAGGATTGTGGTCTTGTGGCTAGACCACAAGGTCAAAAAGAGAAGTGTGTATGAAATAAGCCTCTGGTTTTGTAACTTAGGCACATATCTGTTCCATTAGCATTGTTCCCCTGACCTATCATGGACCTCCAGCTTCCTTCTTCTGGATTCTTATCCTGTGAGTTGCACTTTCTTGGACTTCATTAATGTCACTTAAATGTTTGCATGGATCATCTTGTATTTCTTCTCTGCATTTTGGACTGCACATCAGGAGTCAAAGATATTTACTCTTTTGTTCACAATCAGATTCAAGTTCTCCAGTCTTTTGGTCTAGTGTGTTACTATCTGCTTCACAGAACTGTTGTGATATTTCAGTAATTCATTTTTGTTATTAAAACATACATGGGAGCAATGATGATGCCCCTCATTTGTGTGCATCTGAAGACTGCATCTTCAAACAACAGATCAGCACAAAAAGATCTCTGACATCTTGTATGACATTAAAGCAGCAAGGCAGCAATCTCTGTGTAAAGTGCCACATTTTCAAAATCACCTCACCAATCAGCAGTTCCTAAAATTTGGCCTCAATTACATGAGCTGAGCTCTTTGAAGGACCGTCCTGATTTGTACTGAATGTGCACATTAATCAAACATGGAGAGTGTGGCATGCTGACAATACTTTGTTCTGTAAAAATGTATCTGTGCTGATAATGCCTGAATTTGTTTTGCCCTGAACCAGCTGTGAACTCACACTGATGAGTGTGAAGTAGGTATGAGATTATGCCAAATCAGAAGAGCCTTTATTTTATATCCACTTTCAACCAGTGATGAACCTATGCAAGGAATAGAAAATATGTGTGCTCTAACTAGTCCAAATCTTGCATATGGTTATACGTCTGCGTACTTTTCTTTTTGTAGAAGGATGAAGCATGGTGGAAGGCTGTGCAGGTCTGTGCTACCACTGCTTGATGCAGGGCTCAGCAACTGAGCAGCTGAACAACGCCAGCCTGTTCTGAAAGAGAAGAAGCAGTGGTTATTTAAAATGAAAAAGATAAATATCATGAACAGGTTCCTTAGGGCAAGCTTGGGGTAGAGTCAAACAGCCATGTAACTTGTAGTAAATAAAGGAAATGTCATTTGTAAGTCTTATAAATACAATACCATTATTAACTTCAGTAATAAATAAGATATGCTGTACTATCTGCAATGGTTACACACATTGAGACTATTATTTTTGGTGACTAGTTGTAAAGGTTCTGGTGCATTGCTGAAATAACAGCTGAAATAGCTGAAATAGAGGATCTGGATAGTGATGAGCCTTTTCCTTCTCTGGGCTTCCTTTCACTGCCTATTGTTCAGCAATTTTTATAGACCTTGTAAAAACTGGAATTCCCTATCCTACTAATGAGACATTAATATGCAAAATGGGGTGATACAAAAAGCAATATTTTTATGAAACGAGCTATATTCCTGTAATCCTCACAACAGCAATATTCCTTGATCATATCCACTCCATCGTTTTACCTTGCCTGACATTGGACTTGTGATGGGGTAAAATTAATGCATTAAGACAATAATTTAGCAAAAACTGTCCACGAATGTGCAAATCAACTAACACTGAAATATTAATCTTCTTTTATGTTGTGTGTTATTTTACTATACATATATATATATATATATATATATATATATATATATAAACTTGTCTGGTTATTTGCTTTCAAAATATGATTCTAGACTTTAATGTCAGAAATAAGTAGAGATCATGAATGTTGACAAAAATACATCCAAGTATACTCAGAAAAATTAAGAGGGAATTAAACAAATTAAGGCTTGGTAGTGATTAATAGATTACAATGAGCAATTCAAGAAGCACTGAAAAGAGAAGCAGCAGTGGCATATGCAGTATTTGAACATCCTATCTTTTGTGGCTGTGCCATCAAAGCCCAATACAAACACAGCATGCTGTACCTAGAGAATCACTCGGTGCAAAAACACTACATATTTAACAATCTAGATGTTCAGTTATGGTGAATGTCAACAAAAGCAGCCACAAGAATGACCCTCCTGACTGCACTTCAAAATCTTGCCAAGAAGGGTATTCCCTGTACAGTCATAAACAATCTATTTGCCGTCATTGTCTACTGATAAACATTTCCTATCCATTCTTTTGAAGCACGCAATATTGACATACTCTGAAGTAACAATAGGTAGTCTGAAATAAAATCCATTTGGGTTAACTTTTATGTTCAATGTCTACTTTCCTATTAAATAAGGTGATTTTTAATTGTCGTAAGAAGTCATCAAATGCTGCAAAGTGCTTTGGGTGTTTCAACTTCAGAAACACAACTGTGTCTTAGCAGCATTATCACTTTCCAGTTGTGACACAGCTTTCTTGTGCAGAGGTGATACTCCTAAACTGGCAGCATAGCCTGAAAAAAATCTCCCCAAAAAAATAATATTGTTTCATCACGCAGCAGTCATAAAGTGGCTTTTTGTTCTTTAGCTCAACGGGTAGAATTTGAGTTAGAGCATCCTGCCAGTTGTCAATAAACAACTGATCCATAGTCTCTAAGAGCCTTGTATCTCTAAACATATTTTTTATCAATCAATTTTCTTACTCTGTATTAACAGCTATACTGGCCATGTTTACAATGCCAGGAATGTTTACTGAATTAAGCATAGTTGTCATGCAGATAATAGTATTAAACCATTGATATTAATATCGACTCACTACAGTTCCCAATCATGCTTTTAATGCATGGTATCTCACCACAGATAAATAGAACACATTAAAAGTTACTATAAATGTGGATTAATCATATTGTGCTATATTTAACCGATGTCTAAGTCAAATGGGTGTTTCAGAAGAAAAAAGAAAGAGGTTCCACATGCATTGATGTTTCATCTTGGATTAGTGATGTGTCAACAGTCATGGAACACTTTCTAAATGAAATTTCAAGGCTTTTAAAATGTTTCATGTAGAAGTTTTTCTGAACACGTGTTACATCTTGTCCAGTCCATAAGAGAGACTTAACTTCTACCACATCCCTTTTACAGCTTGAAAGTGTTAAAAAAGCTGGCACATATATATTAGTCATAATTATAAAGGCAATTGTGTAAGCCAGGCACTGGGGCTCTGTGTCCATATTAGACTACTGTCACTAACTCTGATAATACACAGAAACACAGGTATGTTTATGGCAATTGTAATACATAGAAATGCAGAAATGTTTAGAACAATTTCCAAGGAGGTAGGAATAATAGAGTTGAGATATTTTTTCCAGATTCAGAGAAAGAAAGAAGTGATGAGAGAAACAAACATAAATTCAGTTTTGTTTCTCTTCACCTGGTAAATTAGGAAGGCTTATTTCTAAAAACATCAATTTTTCCAATATTATGTACAATATTCATTCTAAGATACTACATTGCTAAGACATCTCTCTGAGTCACAGCAGCTGAATTATGTAGTGTATTCCCAAATAAACACTCAGAGCCCCAGCACTTGCTGCTTGAAGTCTGTAAGGAAATGCATTTGTGAGTAAGGTAAAAATCTCTCAGGAAAACTGGCGGTATCACCCAAGAATCTTCAAGATGTAGGGAAAAGTGTGTCATTTTCTCACCAATAATCTGCACTTTTATCTTACATGAAACAATTTTTCACAAAAAAGTCTGCACTCCTTGTATTTGATAAAGAAGAAGAATTGGAGATAGGTCCAATTTCCTTTTCAAAAGCAGGCTTCTTCTGCTTTTGATTGGCCTTTTCTGTACCCTCTATACAAGAAGACAGATAATAAATATAATGATTTGTACTGAAAAGAAAACTCCAAGGATAATGGCCCAAACAGTGTAGTTTTTTTATAATGTTACTATAGTACATAATAGCAGCATAGGTCATGTGGTTATACTTATGGCTGCATCCATGTTTCCATTATAAATTCTGTTTTTCACAAGTTTATAATTTCATTTTAATAAATTTTCCCTTGGATGAACTGCAATATAGGTTCCAACAATGAATGCTTTTTCTTTAATTAAAAAATAATAATTTTTTGGCTAGTCTCAAGCCATCTGTTAATCAAAAAGAACAATTTACTTGTTTATAACAATGTTTTGAACCATCTAACAGAAAAAAAACCCAACTTCAAAAGAACTAATGAAACAAGGCAATTGATCAACCTATAGCAAACTGTCATCAGTCTTGGTTGTGAAACAAGTTTTTTTTCTCATCTGCTGAATGTACTTTTTGACTACACATACTAATACCTCCTCCAAGCCCCCATTCTTCCATTAAGCATATGCTTAAACTCCCTCTTCAATAGGAATGCTTTCCAGAGCTCAGGCCCTAGAAATATATACATATTTAATTAGGCGGTAGTGCTTGAAGATAATTCAATCCTCTCCAAGCAGCATGTGGCTTTACTGACTTCTGCATGTCTGACAGCAATGTATTTTTGTGTCTGTGTGTTCACGATCAAATATTGCTTTCTTCCCTCCACACTAGTCCTATATCTTGATGGGCATGTTTTCTAATCGAGGAAAGGTGAAGATACACCTGAATATCTGCTTAATCCTACAATGCCTCTGCAGACAGCACTTACTAATTTCACTAAGTATTTTGTAGTATTTTAAGTATTGCACTGCCTGAGCAAAATGATGGCTTGTTTACCATGTATTCATTTGATTGGTCTGTGTCATTGCTCTGGAATCACTTAAATGCAGACATGTGTGATAATAGGGAATATTATTCATTAAACATAATGGAAATGGATCTATTTTACTACATATTAATATACTACAGTGTTTCACAGTACTACGTTGATCTATTTTACTTTACATGGTAAGATATGAATGACATAGTTTATTAGTGACAGAATTTGACCCTCTAAATATAAAAATAATATTTCATCATTGAATAACAATACATAAATATCAGAGGTGCAGGGAACTGCAACATTTTAGGCAGCCATGTTAAGGAAATTTGGAAAAGATGTCTGGAAAAGATCTCCTGTAAACAAGTCAAAACCCAAACCTGGGCAAGCACCAAAGCGTCAAAGGCCTCCAGCAAGAGCCAACAATTATTACTCTGCAACAAGCTTCCTAGTTTCTCCTTTTCATAAAGAGAAATACCTTCAGTGCTGCCCAAAGACTCTCCACAGCTGCTGAGACCATCACAGTCTTCTGCAAAGCAGGGGTGGGATAATCCTGTTGAGGGGAGGTGGGATAACTCTGCTGTCGTATGCAAGGGGAGCAGCATTGTGCTAAGACTTCTCAAGTGCTCCATAGATTATGAGGACTCTGTCTGTGAATTTACTTTACATTCAGGGTGCTGGATGAATTCTGGTCTAAAAATAGGATTCAGCTTTTATTCTTTCATCCTGCACACCAGACTCATTCTTGGCCTTTATCCTGCACTAGAGCATCTGCAGTTACTCATGTTCAGTGGAGCTGCTGCCTTCCCACCGTTCGAGGACGCTTCGTGCCAAAAAAAGATGGTTTATACCAACTGCTGGTGTCTCTAGCTGGGGATTCAGGGTGAGTGAAAGGGACAATGCAAAGCTATGTGGCAGCAATATGGGGGGATCACTAGGCCATGGGACTGCCCTCACACAGTCACATTCCTCATCTCACCCTCTTCCTCCCTGCTTGCTCTGATGTGTGGTCCCATGTACTGGGAATCTAGTAACTAAAGAGACCACTGTGCTAGGGACATTACAGCTAAAAGGAGAACTCTAATAAAACATAGGAGCCTCCATATTACCACTTGCCTGCATGATAAACAGCTCCACAAATGTTAATTTCTGCAATGTTACTAGAAGTACAAACAGTACATATTGCTTCAATGCTGCTGCACATGGCTTGTGCATTTAGGGGGAATGTGTTTCGTTTTTCTATTTATTTACTAGGGACACAAATTTTAACAACATGAAATATTTTGCTTGTATGATATGAACACCAATAGTTTAACATAAACTATGGAAGGAATCCAGGCTGTGTTGACATATTTTATGAATGTTATGGGATGCCAGATTGGAGGTGTACATCTGTGTGGGTTGGCCAGTCATCCCACTGCCGTCTGTGTATCTGTATGCTTAAATGAATTAGCTATTATAAAAACACTGCGTAAACAAGTTTAATGCAGTACACTTTCCTTTTGCTGATCTAAACATATCTGAATTGCAGCAAAGCAAGCTAACAATGCTATTCAATTACTCTTTCACTACTCTTATGTAAAAAGTTGGAAAGATGTGCACCTTAAACTGTTCCATCTCCAGCACTGATGGAGTCTCTTTGACTCCATCTCCCTCCATGTCATTGGCAGCAATCTTCTTGCAGCCCCTCATGGCAGGAAGTACCACTGCATAATCCTGCAGTCAAATTCATTACCCAGTGACTGCCATCCACAAGGTCATTCAAGGTCGCTGAAATCCCTTCCAACTCGCTCAGCCTGGAGCAATGACTGCCAGAAAGCAGCACCAGATTGCCCTACTACCAGTGCCAGGATACCAATATAGAAGTCAGGAGCTGTGAGATACCTTAGAGATTCCTCATACCTGAGGCCATCATGCTGGCTATAAAGTCAGACATGGGAATTGTAAAGAAATCACAAAGAAATCTTTTTTCTCCTGTGTATCTGAAAATGCTACAACAACTCTTTGTTGCTACTTTATTTTTGCACAGCACATAGCAACAAAGGCTTTGGGTTCAATTATTGTAACATTTACATTTGCCAGAGGATAAACATAGGAACCTTAGTGTTCAACACACTTGGTTAGAAGTGGGATACTCAGCACTGAGACAAATCACAGAGGAACAGAAAAATAAAGCAGTTTCTATCTTACTGTATGAATAAACATTTAACAGCTTGACTTTATGCGTCTTGTTCTGAATATGCTGGTCAAATGGAATAAAAAATGGATTAGAAGAAAAGTTGCTATGTTTACTTAGAGAATTTGATCTTTGAGACAAATTAGAAACAATAAAACATTTTGAACTTTTTTTTCAGCTAACAGTTTGTAGGCTAATTTTGAATTTGAATTCGTTCCAAGCATGATAGCTTAGATTTGCCCCAGATGGACTTTCAGTTCTGTTCAAATCGCTTGACAGCACCATAACAGCCATTTGTAACTAAGTCTGCAGAAATGGGCTGGCACTTGCAGCCTACTAGTGTTGCTGATCTTTTTGTATGGGAAAAGCACCCATAAATCACAGTGCATTAAAAAGGCATACGCATCTCAAGCAAACATCATGGAGAATCCATTGTCCTGTAGATAAGTATACAAATAAGTGCAAAGCATCACTTAAATTTTATATAAGGCACATATTTTTTGGAAGGCAACCAATGCAGTTTCACATGCTGTACTTTTTCTAATCTGACTGACTCACAGTCTTGTGATAGTGAGATAAGCTAGGTAGGCAAATTTTTACAGAGTTGCAATTACTGAAATTGTCATTACGCTGCTCACTGTAAAATAAATATAGATAGAAGTGAAATTATGCACAGGCTAGAAGTAGAAAGTGTTTTGCTTCTGTTTGCTAAATTAATCTCTTCCTAAATGGCTGCAGGCCAGGTAGGTTAGCATTTGTGGTTTCAAAGGTTTTCAGCGCTTGCAATGAGCCATGAAATTACTGCATGCTGCTGAAAATGGCAGCTGATGAAAGGAAAAGAGCGAATCCCAAAGGCAGAAAGACAGGAGGAAGCAAAATTACAGGCAGAAAGTCTGATTTTTGATGTTGCTCATTGTGAAATGTACACCCAAACTTTTAATAAAACATAAAACATTAATAAACCTGCTAACAATTCCTTACAATTTCTTTTGAAGTCTCAGTATAATTTCTGAATACTTATTAAAACAGGCAATGATTCAATGGTGGCTGAGCAGTTTCTGTCTGCTGGATATGGTATATTGGTATAGTAGTGACTTTTGAAATTAGATTTTTATTGATGTTTTTTAATTGAATTATCCAGAGGATTGATGTTTTCTGTTAATAATGTGACCCTAAACTCTTGAATTGTTGATCAAGTTTAACTAATATGAAATTAGATATTCAATGGCAAAACAGACTGTATGATCAATGCTGCTTCACCATTCCAAATCCTCTCAACTTGGTTGGGAAAATAAACGTGGCTTCAGCTAATCATATTGCTGAAAGCTAGTTTATTATATTACATGTATATGCCACAAGAATGACAGTGTTACTTGTGAGGAGGGACAAAACAACGATTTTTAAGCACTAAGAAAAAGAGGATGCTAGAAGAGGAATCACGCACAGCAGTAGCTGGGATACTTTAATTTAGTACCATTTTAGTTTAAAAGAAACATGCAAATGACAAGCCCTTTGGGTCAGTATCATGTGATCAATTCTTTGGCTGCATTATCTACTACTTTCAAAGACTCGCAATGTGGTAGGATCATTTGTAAGATCTTCGTAATTATTAAAACACAGTTTTTGATAGAAGAAGCTTGTTGACCAAAAATAAAAAACCACCAAAAAAAAAACCTTAAAAAAACGATTTTCAAGGACATGACATTAAGAACTTGTGTTTCTGTTTAAAAAATACTGAACAGATCAAAGAATTATCCTAGAATATGGTTATATTCTCAAGGGCTCTGTGCAGGCAGATAACTTGCATACTGTGATCAACCCCAATGTACTTTGGGGCACTTCCTTGCAGAAATAAACCTGCATCCAGTATCTTTGGAGGCTGAAAAAGCTTATAGCTTTCCAATACGATTGGCTGTGTAAAGCAGTGTCTTTTCGTGGGCCCTGTAAATAGACAGATTTCAAACAGGCAAGACAAGCAGGCAAGAACTAAATTCACTGCTATGTCTACAAGGCATAGAAATTAAGGTTGCATCCTAAAATTTCATTGATAGAGAGGAGTGGCTTTAAAGATTTCTTTACCTTAACACAGTACCTCTGACTTGAATTGTCTCCAAAATTTTTTATGAGTGTTCTGTAAGATACTGAAATTGTCTGCAGTTAAAGGTGGCCACTGGGAGTACATTATAGGATGTGGGGTGGGGAGAAGGTATTTTGGCAAAGGGGCCTGGTCAAAAGCACTTCTGGAATGTCACAGGCTTCTCGAGGTCTGTTGACTTTTAATGTATCATCCACCTAAGGAAGAAACACACAGAAAATTGCATCCAGGCAATCACACTGTCATTTGAATGGAGACTTGGAAAAATCATAGCCTGCCTGAACTGTGTTGCCACTGTATCCCACACAGCAGAGCTG
>VWZV01010167.1:92124-138953 GCA_013397155.1 Irena cyanogastra
GAGAGAGAAAGAGAGAAAGAAAGAGGAAGGAAGGAAGGAAGGAAGGAAGGAAGGAAGGAAGGATGGATCCCAGGAATAAAAGTCTATTTAAAAATACATGAGAAAAAGAATAATTGAGAATAAAAGAATCCTCATGAGTTTTGGGCTGAAATCTGCTGAAGTCCCATTTGAAAAATAAAAATACTGTTAGAAATGAAGATAAAGAAATCTAGAGCTGAAGCAAACTGGATGCTAAACTAAACTAAACTAAACTAAACTTCAATGTCACTCTTTCTTCCTAGTCATGTAGAAGAGAATTTTTGGGTGGATGCTCCATAAGGAAACAATGCTATGTATGAAAAATAAAGATATAGAGGTATGCATTATTTGATGGATTATTCTGTAATGAATGCATGGGGAATACCTAAGTGAATTTGGGCAGAGAAATAAATTAATTCCATATGTAGAGCACTGCAGAGTGGAAATATAAGGCAGGCAGGACTTGTAGAGGAAGTTACAATTTACGTGCAATTTCTGTGAGGAAGAAAGGGGGCAGAAGGAAGGAAGGCACCNTTTAAAAGAAACATGCAAATGACAAGCCCTTTGGGTCAGTATCATGTGATCAATTCTTTGGCTGCATTATCTACTACTTTCAAAGACTCGCAATGTGGTAGGATCATTTGTAAGATCTTCGTAATTATTAAAACACAGTTTTTGATAGAAGAAGCTTGTTGACCAAAAATAAAAAACCACCAAAAAAAAAACCTTAAAAAAACGATTTTCAAGGACATGACATTAAGAACTTGTGTTTCTGTTTAAAAAATACTGAACAGATCAAAGAATTATCCTAGAATATGGTTATATTCTCAAGGGCTCTGTGCAGGCAGATAACTTGCATACTGTGATCAACCCCAATGTACTTTGGGGCACTTCCTTGCAGAAATAAACCTGCATCCAGTATCTTTGGAGGCTGAAAAAGCTTATAGCTTTCCAATACGATTGGCTGTGTAAAGCAGTGTCTTTTCGTGGGCCCTGTAAATAGACAGATTTCAAACAGGCAAGACAAGCAGGCAAGAACTAAATTCACTGCTATGTCTACAAGGCATAGAAATTAAGGTTGCATCCTAAAATTTCATTGATAGAGAGGAGTGGCTTTAAAGATTTCTTTACCTTAACACAGTACCTCTGACTTGAATTGTCTCCAAAATTTTTTATGAGTGTTCTGTAAGATACTGAAATTGTCTGCAGTTAAAGGTGGCCACTGGGAGTACATTATAGGATGTGGGGTGGGGAGAAGGTATTTTGGCAAAGGGGCCTGGTCAAAAGCACTTCTGGAATGTCACAGGCTTCTCGAGGTCTGTTGACTTTTAATGTATCATCCACCTAAGGAAGAAACACACAGAAAATTGCATCCAGGCAATCACACTGTCATTTGAATGGAGACTTGGAAAAATCATAGCCTGCCTGAACTGTGTTGCCACTGTATCCCACACAGCAGAGCTGCCCCGGCCAAATCTCTTCCAAACAGAAGAATAGAGAGGGCAGGTAAAAATGCAGGAGGAATGTCACTAGTAAAAAGAAAGCAACTGCTAAATTGGAATCACAAGCGTGTACATGCACACAAATTGGGATTTTGTGTGCATAAGTTCAGTATGTGCTAATGCATGTGCAAAATGTCACGCCCTTATCTATTCAGTTGCTCATTCATACCACACTAATCACTGTCTCAGCACCTAATTTTGACGACTATAAATATTTTATTATCCACACAAAAATCAGAGGTGGAAACTGAGCTCAAGCTGTGCCCTGAGGAAAATAAAGCAAATTGTGCCACATAATAAAAGATATATATACAAAACCGTTGCATGGACATAATTCATATTCATATTGAGGTGTCCTATATTAGATCTAGAGTAATCACATTATTCATTATATACTGTATGCTATAGAAACAGAAAGTTTGTACTACATACATATATTGTAGCATAAGAAGCAATTTTAATTATGTTTTTATTAAAACTTGAAATATAGAACATGCTTACCTCTCGGTGTGATAGGAAGAATTTACTGCTGTACTACAGAAAAAGATAGCACAGCACATGTCCAACATTTAAAACTAAATTGTGTATACTCAATCTATGTTCTCCCTTACCGAACTGAAGGAATCTTATAATCCTGTAACAGAAGACAAACAATGTCAGCATATACCAAGTCCCACATGCACAAAGAATAGTACTGAGCTCAGTGGAAAAACACAGTAATTTTGAAGCTGTCTTTAAAAACCCAGGGATATCTCTGATTTTTTAAACCTTAGTAGTCAAGCCACAAAAGAAAGAAAAAGAAAGAANTCAATGTCACTCTTTCTTCCTAGTCATGTAGAAGAGAATTTTTGGGTGGATGCTCCATAAGGAAACAATGCTATGTATGAAAAATAAAGATATAGAGGTATGCATTATTTGATGGATTATTCTGTAATGAATGCATGGGGAATACCTAAGTGAATTTGGGCAGAGAAATAAATTAATTCCATATGTAGAGCACTGCAGAGTGGAAATATAAGGCAGGCAGGACTTGTAGAGGAAGTTACAATTTACGTGCAATTTCTGTGAGGAAGAAAGGGGGCAGAAGGAAGGAAGGCACCTAAATCACTCATCAGGCCATGCACTGTCTCCCTGAATCAAGAGAAAATAGTTGTAGCTCCCAAAATTGCCACTCTTTGCTACTGAGAGAGCATTAGGTGAAGTCGGTTGGTTCATCAGATTAAGTGTGACTTAAAACTGTGTGAGTCTATGTTGCGTGGGTGAACTGGACAGTAGAGCTTGCCCACGAGTGTTTGCTACTGAAGATTTAAGTCTAATGCTATACATTCTTTGCTACCACCAAGTAAAAAATTAAATATAATGATTACACCATGGACATACACACCATGCAAAAGTAAATAGGTCTATGCTGCTGTGAATCAAAGCAGTCTGCAGTTCTACCAAAACGATAGGAAGCATTTTCCAATTAGATTGCCACTTTTCTTTGTGGTTCTGTGGGTTCACACGCTCCCTCAGCAGGATTCATTTTGAGGATGGAGAGGTCTGACTAAGTGATTTGATTAAAAGTGATTAAAATCAAAACTATTTCTTCTTCTGTAGCAGGTGGAGTTTTGTAGCAAATGGCTTCATAGAAACATGGGTTTATTTCATTTCATTTGACCTCGTCTCTCTCATGCACTGGATTAGAAATGAAAATGAATCTCAAAACAAATCTCCAAAGAACTGCCATGACCTGTACAGTTTCACCTTGCAGTATGCCCAAGGAAATGCGAAGATCTCCATTTTGCCTTACTGTAGTTATCTTTGAAAACTGATTCTTTCCTGTGGGAAGCAGATTTCATTTATTCCCTGTAGGATACAATCTTTCTTTCTTCATCTTTCTTGATCTTCCTTCATCTACTGTTACTAACACAACTCAATTCAATTTGTTTAGTTGCAGATATTTTGCAGCAGAAATTGCAATTAAATGTAGGAGCCTTACATGATATGATACAGCTTTCCCCCATATGAGTAAAAAAAAGTTCAGAAAATTTTGGTATCACTGAATTTGAAGCTGAACCATTGTTTTACTCTTGCACAAGATTGATAATATATGCCCAGATGACATCTTCATGTACCTATGTATGTGAATATTCTTAAAACTAAGATGTTATAAGCTTGGTGAACTATTGCTGAAACACTGAGCGTCAAAAAGTTACAAAGACTTTGGTGAAGGACCACAGGAATGACTGATAATGTAGGTCTCACCTGGAAGAGAGATATAAAGCTTTATTTCTTCAGTTTATCTAAGAGAAGGTGAAAGAAGTAAATTGATCAGAGCCTGTAAGTGAGTGCTGAGGCAGAAGATCTCTGCTTGCAGAGAGCTCTTTCTACCTTCAAAGACTGAACAAAACCCAGTATATGGCAGGTAAAGCCAGAAAAACTTCAAGTAGAAATGGCATAATGTTTTAAACACTGGAAATAATTAACTACAAAAATTTTTTACCTAAGGAGGTGATAGACATCACTGGGAATGCTACATTTGATATCTTTCTAAAGGGTATATTACATCACAAATGCATTGGAAGCAGTGAAGTTATAGCTTCTATTTTATGAAGAAAGTCAAGTTAAATTATCATTGTGTGTCTTCTAGTTAAAAAAAAAAGCAGATCAATGGGCAAACAAAAGAACAGGTGGCAGCTATAAGAACAGACAAATCAGAGGAAAAATTAGGCAACCCAAGCCAAACCATTGTGAATTCCTCTTGTTGATTATTCAGGCCACATGTTCTCTTTTCAAAATTTGCCAAATCATTTGTGCTCACATAGAAGCCCATCATTCTCAAATAGATCACATTTTTTCCACTCATAAAATAGTGGCCTTTTGAACTGTTAAAGTGATATTTAGTCAACAGAAAAGACAGAAGTACCTCCTCAGTAGAGAAGTGAGTAAGACCCCTGTGTTTCTGAAAGCAGTAGCATGCCTGGGAGTGAGATAGCCAAGGCACATCCAGCCTCAGCCCAAAGAGCCAATGCCTGCTTCCTGATGTGCTGGATGGAGCCAGACATCAGCACAAGCCACAAGCAAAACTTCAGCTCCCATCTCCACATTCCTTGTGCTATCCCTTAGCTGCACTGTTATCTCACTCTGCTATGGCTGTATGAGGGAAGAAAAATGAAAGAGGCTGGAGATGTTTCAATTTGTCACCTTCCACACAGTTATTCTGCTCCCAGCTACCTGGACATGCTGCCACTGCTGGGGAGCTGCTTGGCAAAGTTGCTGCTCTGGGAAGCAGTACTAGGTACTACTGGTAAAGACAGCCTCAGCTAAAGGTCTGCATTCATCTGAAAGACAAGAATGAAGACATTCTTAAGATGCTCAAAGCAAAGGAATAACCTAAACTCATGACTCCACTGATAATGCCCCCCCCCCGCCCCCCCCCTCCAGTGCACACTAGTGACAATATTATATCAAAGGAATTTTTTTTTTTTAATTTCTTTGTGCAATTCCTCCAAATATTGACTTTGGTGTTGCTCTCTTGGTGCAGCTGTGTGCAGGAGGACAGCAGGTTAAAGCTGCTCCAGCTGCCTCTGGTGAGCCAGCAGGGACTCCAAGAGGCTGAGGAAGCAGCCTGCTTGCTCTGGGCTCTGCTAATTGCCAAGCAAGGGATGGTTTTGTCTTGATTTGTGTTTGCAAAGGCCCTCTCCTACTGAGCAGACCTCACTACCTTTTGTTGCATTTATTTCAACTCAGTTTACCAGCCTCTGTTTCACCACCTGCCTGGGTGATGGCCACTGGATGAGTGAGTGGAAAGTGACAGACTCGTGTATGCATTCAACATGTGAGAAAAAAGGACAAACCCCAAGCAGGACTCAGGAAAGGGCAGATTCAGAAAGCATTCAGAATTGTTAAACACAGGCAAATGGGGGAATCTACATTTGCATTTGTCAAGCTAAAAGAACGTATGTATAAATTGTAATTTATTTTCAGGACCCAGATCTGCTTTCCCTAAAATCATAAATAAAAAAGGTCAAGCGTTTATTTCTATGCATATATAAATTATATAAATATATAAATATATCTATAAAAATCAATCCTCCAAATGGTCACTCCTTCACATGTTGCCACATGTCCTTGAGTATGATATTATGTCATCAGATAAATGAGGTGTGTTTTCTATAATGGTGCAAAATTCCTGCTGGTTTGCAGAAGATATCTTCACATGTATTCTGAGCTTTTACGTCTTTAGCAAAATGGTTGCTTTTCATCAATACATTTCTCCAACGTGTTCAGACTAAGAAAATAAAAATAATTATGTTGAAATAGAGGGAATGGAGGGAATTCAAGGAATAAAATATCTGAAAGCTCTGTAACAGAGAGAATGTCTCCTTATGAATAGCCTCAGTAGAGATCAATTTGTCAAAACCCGAGAATGACATTCAAGGTATTTAGAAAGACTATAAAGATGTTTTATGAAGATGGCAGAGGGAAAAAAATACCCCTCTCTTATGAGCAGGGAGTTCAACTTAGAATTTCAAATTAACTTATTGTATGATGCATTATTTAATAAATGTTAGCATTAATTTTTGAAGAGTTCAATTTGCATAGTATTACTGGGCCAAATGGTTGATGAGGATCACAATTAAAGAAAGATGCACCATTCTTATGGCTGAAAAAGAAATATCAAATGAAGTCAAACCCTCATCATTACACAGAATAAAGGTGGCCTCTAACTGCCAAAAATATCGAGCTCTGTGGCAGAGGTGTTTAAAGTTCTGATAATATTTAAATCAAATTTCTTGTAGTCTGACCCTATAGAGAAGCTCAAGATCCTCTCCTAGACTCAGTTAAAATATTTTAAGAACAAAAGTTTCTAGCCTAGGAACAAAATCCAGTGAAAGACAAGTAAGTTAGTGCTTTTTTTAGACCAATATTGGATGTAAGTGTTCATCACATCATCTATTACTCACTTTCTGATCTTTTCATGGAAAATATTTGAGCAAAAGTATTAGCATTTACTCACCCTGCCAGCTATATATGTTATACTAAATAATATTACAGCTACAAATAAACATTGGCATTTAGAAGAAATGAACCATAAAAGATGGTCTTACAGATTCATGGATTATTATGCTGAAAGAGATGATTGTGACCCTCCAGGCTGACCTTCTGCATAATGCAGGCCACAGGATTCTTTGAATTAATTCCTTATTGAACCAGGGCATCTCCAGTAGACTTAGAGTTCAAAGGCTCCCGTAGCCTACCACCTTTTTCCATGCTACACAGAGGTCCCCCATGCAGATCCTAGTTTGCTTTTGGATTCAGAGAAAAAGATTAAATCAAATATTTTAAAAAATATTTGTCATATCCCTAAGGATTCTTATGTCAAAAAACCCCAAAGAACACACCCTTAAGTGAAAAATGTTAAGAATTTCCAGTCCTTACCCAGATGAGAGGGTGAAGGGAGGAGTTGTTGGGAAAAATGGTCCAGTAAAGGACTTCAGCTATTCTCTTTTAGCCTCAGCACACTTACCTTCAGGGACAAAAGTTAGTTTCTTTTCAGATGTGCCATTTTGGAAAGACCAAAACCCTCAGCTGCCCTGGCCTGACATCTCTGCGGGGGATAGAGGGTTTCTCCCTTATCTTCATGCCTCTTGAATCCTGTCTGCTTTGTCACAGCCATAAAAGACACTTCAGATGCTGTTAAGAGAAATTGATGCTGAGTACAATATTGATGAAACATCTGGTGTTTCTAGCTTTGGATCAGGACTGCATTGTAGTTGGGACTGCACAAAATGGAGCAGAAGGAAAATCATGTCATAAAGACAATGGTTTGGAGACAAAAAGATGATAACGTGTATTTCAAGGTCATCTCTTATCGTGGAGGTCCAGTACAGAAGAAAGCACAAAAACTTGAAAGTTGGCCTGCTGGGAGTCAACATCCACCTTTTAACTATTGAATCAGTGCTGAGTGGACACTGGCTGGGCCTTGTACATGAAGACAAGTAGGACTTTTTTCCTGAAGTGACAAAGAGTAGAGAATCACTTGAAGACTTGTATAGAGATTCTCTTGAAAACCCGTCATTCCTGCAAGGATCTGCAAATTAGTTGTTACAATGACCAGTATTGTCTCATTATTTTCTTGAGCTGCCCTAGCTGCCTGTGCCATCTGTTATTTTTTAGAGTTCCTATGCCATAATATGCAAAGCTGAACCATGGCTTGGACATGAAAACTGAAAATCAAAGGCATGAGGCAAAGATGATGTCCATGTTAGTGGTGTGAATAGCAGGCAGAATGGTGTTGATGCTTATAGCACAACAGAAAAGTCTGGGGCAGAAAAGAATGAGATTTTTCTTAGTCATGTTGCACTCAAGTTGAAAGCCACATCCATGAAGAGATATAAAGGTTTAGCTTTCCAACACAAAGATCAGTTTCAGGACAGAGCATTAGAGATACACATATATGATTCATCTGCGCAGAGATGGTAACTGAAGTTGGGTTATTTAACTACATTACCAAGGTATCAGATGCTGAGGAAATGTTACAGCATTAATGTCTTCCAAGAGTAGAGCTGACACACAGCATAACATTGGGAGGCCAATGTCCATGGAAGCTTTATCTGGTATGGAATGTTACGGTTCATTTTATCAGAATGGTACTCTGTACTCATAGTCTGTGCTTTTCCCTGGCTACCCATCTACTGCCAGGTCAAAGTGTTGGTTATAATCTTTAAATCCCTACAAAGCTTTAGGGTCTGCAGTTCTGGAGACTCTCTCTATTTTATATTCTCACACAACAGTTATTCCTAGTTATGGCTGTTTCAGGTAAATAGGAAAAAGAAGTAAAGGATGCTGTTTAATGAAGCCACAACTCAATTTATTTGAGAACTATTATCTGCACCATGAAGCCATTTGTAAATCTTTCCCAGCTGAAGAAGGCTGCCGCTAACTCCACCCCACTGAGCTACTGGAGTTGTTTGTGTGTTAGATACTAGAAACTGGAATCTGTAGCACTGTTTTGTTAAGAGATACCTTTCCCTGAAGCCATTTCCAATGTAGATTCATGAGGAAACATTTTCCACCAAGGACTGAAGAACCTCATTAGAGAACTTTCTGAGATAAATTTTGGTAGTAAATAGGTAACATCATGACTGATTAACCAGCCAGGGTAAAACAATAAACCCCATACTGAACAGTATAAAGGTGAGAGGAACAATATTTCGAAAGTGTCTAATGTATAATATCTCCAGCTGAATATATTGATCTTGGGGTAAGGACCACTAATCTAGATATGTGAGCAGGACCGGATTTTGGAAAGACACCAGAGTTTTTATCCCTTTCTGTACATAAATCTACATCCAGTAGCACATAGGAGAAAAAGGGAATTGAGGAAGTGGGATGGGGGAGAAGGACTTTAACAGCTATGTCCTTCTCATTCTAGCTCAGTATACAAGATAGCATTTTTTCTGGGAACTGTGGGCACTCTATTGTCCAAAGCTATGTTACCATCAGAGTTACTACTTTGAAGAAGTCTTCTCTTTTGCTGGTATGACAGTGGCCAGCAACTTGGTTGTTTTTTTTTTTTGTGCTATTTACCCATTCATAAGCCAAAAATAGTGAAACTTTCCTTAACCACAACCATCGTGTCTGAGAAGTCTTGGAAATCCAGTGATGTTCCCACTGACTGGAGAAGGGGAAGCATAATAAACTCCCATTTTTAACACAGAAAAAAAAAAAAGACCCAGGGCATACAGGCCAGTCAGTCTCCTATCTCTGTAACAAGGAAGATAATGCCACTGTTTAACATCTGTCCTTGTTGGTGACACAGACAGTGGGATTGAATGCACCCTCATCAAGTTTGCTGATGACACGAAGCTGTGTGGTGTGACTGACATGCTGGAGGGAAGGAATGCCATCCAGAAGGACTTTGACCAGCCTGAGAGATGAGCCTGTGCAAACCTCATGAAGTTCAGCAAGGCCAAGCACATGTGGGTCAGGGTAATCCAAAGCACAAGTACAGGGCTGGGCAGAGAATGGTTTGAGATCAGCACTGAGAAGGATTTGAGGGTGTTGATTGATAAGAAGCTGGACACAAGCCACCATTGTGCACTTGCAGCCCAGAAAACCAGATGTATCCTGAGCTGTATCAAAAGCAGTGTGGATGATCCAGCAGATGGATGGAGGTGATTCTCGCCCTCCACTACTCCCCCGTGAAAGCCCACCTGGAATTCTGTGTCCAGCTCCGGGGGCCCTGGCTTGAGGGGGACGTAGACTTCCTGAAGTGAGTCTAGAGAAGGGTCATGAAGATGATTAGAGGGCTGGAGCATTTCTCCCATGAAAAGAAGCTGAGAGAGTTGTGGTTTCTCAGCCTGGAGAAGAAAAGTCTCTGTGCAGACATTATGGCAGCCTTTCAGGACCTGAATGGAACTATGAGAGTGTTGGAGAGAGATTGTTCGTAAGAGCACACAGTGATAGGACAAAGTGGAGGGTGGCTTCAGATTGCAAGGGTATAGGTTTTGATTAGAAATTAGGAAGAAATTCTTTATTGTGGGGTGGTGAGGCACTGGAACTGGTTGCCTGGAGAAGCTGTGGCTGCCCCACTTCTGTAAGTATTTAAGGCCAGGCTGGATGGGGCTTTGAGCAATCTGGTCCAGTGGAAGGTGTTCTGGCCCATGAAGGGGAGGTTGGAAGTAGGTGATATTTAAGCACCATTTCAACTCCTTCTATTCCATGTTTCTATGGTTCAGTGATGATTCTGCAAAGAAATTTTGAAATCTCTCTTGAAAAGTGCTATATTGATGTTAATAATTTGTGTTAATCTATTTGCATTTTGAAAATGCAAGCTAAAGTAGTAATAATCTTGCCCTAATTTGTTGTGGCTTGACTTGGTGTTGCTACACCTGCAAAATCTGATAGTTGCCTCATTTCTAGTGAAGAAAAGTTGGAAGTTTTGAGCATATTTAAGAAGTAGGTACCCAAAAGTGCATTTTATGAAATGAATATTTTATGACAGATTATGCTAAAGAATCCACCCGAATACATCTGTGTTGAAAACCTTTTACCAACTAAAATGTCTTGGCAATTTGAAAAAGACCCTTATATATAATGCTAAAAGTAATTAAAACATATCATGAACAACTTCCTTCCCAAATTATCCTGCTTACATGGCAACACTTTTCAAGTTACACAATCACTAAAAAACCTTAATAGAAAAAAAAATTATCTTTGAAAATTTATTTTATAACTTCATATCAACCCAAACTAAATCCTTGAAGCCCTGGGTGCCTTGAATCCTTGATGCTCAATATGCCAAACTACTGTTTATTTGGAGGAGTTTTTTTTTTACTATTGGGCTTTAAAACTCAGAAATGAAAGTTTGGAAGTTTACAAGTAATTATCCAGTCTGGTTATGGTGGTCTCCCTGGATGTTGTTATAACTTGTAATATATTTTTAGAGTATGAAGAGAAAAAAACCCCAACAAATATAAAATAAAGAAATATAGCTAAAAAGTGAACATTATTTCATTGGTTCTACCACTACGATATTAGAGACTGATTTTAAGTGTTTAGATGTACTCTACTGACCCTTTATAGATCTGCTCTTCCATTGACCCTTGTTACTTACAGTAAGATTAATCTATTCACATGTCATTCCTCAAAAAAAAACCTATTAACGCAAAACAGTGCAGTGTGATCTAAGGCAGTGAAGTTAAAACATCCTCTGACCAAGTTAATTTAAGATTTTTTTTTCTCTGTCACTAGTAGACTAATGGGAATTATGACAGGTGTTGTTAAACTGTTAAATATATGAGCCTAGATACCATCTGAAGCACTTTTTTCTTTTTGCCTGAAGTATTTAGTAGTTTAGAGGGAAATATTATTTTGGTTTTCTTTGTTAAAACAATGTGAAGTAGAAGACCCATTAATAAAACATATCTATTAAGAATAAATAATTCAGGAAGGGTGCTGTCAGCTGAAAGATATTTTCACCCAATAAATAGTATCAATTGCATCAATTCCAGTGGTGATTCAGAGAATTCTGGACCCAGCAGCCTTTGGGGATTAACCTCTTACAGCTATAGTAAGAGGGATAAAATGTACCATCTCTAAGAAAAGTTGAAAACATCCAGAGTTTATCTGAAAATCTTCAGAGTTTAGGTATGTTTAGTGATTTTATCAAACTTTAGAAGTTTAGTTATCTATGCATGGTATGGACAAATGAAGTATCAGGTGTTTAAAGTACAGGCTGGTATCAAAGCTGCACTTGTTTCAGGGAAGGTGTTTCAACACATTGCTCTTTCTGTTGGCTCCGAGATGCACTCACAGATACCAGGCCAAGTGCTTTGCTCTCAGGGACTTGCTGCCTTCAGAGGAGGTTAGCTGCCTTTGCGCTGCAGAGCTCTTGGCTCAAGATGTCCCAGGGCCCCACCTGGCATTTGGGAGTCCTGGAAGTTTTTTCTTTGTGATGGGTTTCCAATTGAAAGCGCCTGATGTACTGTTAACTGTGTCAGAGCCCACCAGAGAGGTTTTCAATTGGAGGACAATAAAAGCATCTTCTGCACGCCTTGAAGCATGAATGAAGTTTGAAGGTACTGGAGATACAAACAAGAACTTTGAGGCTATTTGGGTCATAAAGGATGTTCTTTTATTTCTTTTTAGATCTAGCCTGTGTTGTTCATCATAGGGGCTCTGAACTCTCTGGCGAGGACCAAGGGAGGAACACTGTCTCAGCTTGAATCATTGACAGCACAGCCATTTCCAGTAACACTGCTGGAATTTGACCCTATATCTCTATTTCTTACATGTATTGCATTACTCAGAAAGCTTATAATCAGGAAAGAAACTAAATAGCAGATGAGATTTCATTGCAAATATTGGAAACCAAAAAGGAAAGGTCAATAAACTGAGCTCACCAAACTTCAACACAGTTTAACAGCATGCTAAGAAAGTGAAACAGTTTGGAGAAATTAACAAGTCTGTTCTACTATTGTGTTGGCAGGCCCTAACTCGAGGAACAAATCACACATTTTCCAAGAAATTTGTTACTTTGCCATAGACAAGCAAAGAGCCCTTGACAATCCAAGATCTAATCCAGTCAAAGTATTAACTCGTGACTTACATGAATTTGAATACCTATCTCCACTATTGGTATTCCCCATTATTGGTTTGAATGTGTTCTATGACCCAAGTTCTGCCTTTCAATATCTCTGCAAATCATTGCATATCTCAGAAGATCTCTGCTGCACATGTACAGAAGGAACATTCTTCTGCTGAATCTTAGGATAGAAAATCACAACAATTTGCATGCTAATATGGTTGCATGAGATGATGTCTGATACATTTTACCAAAGTAATTCCTATTTTTACCATAAATCACAAGCAGAGAATATTATTTATCATAATTTTTTTCAGTATCTTTATTTAAAAGATTAGTTAAAATATTTTAGTTACTCGTATTAAACCTTAATAAGAGCCTATAGAAATTAAAAACAGGGTTGTAAGTGAGATATCAATTAACATAAGAATCAATTTAATGGTAATTTAAATAGATAACTTATAATTTTTGCATAATGAAGTGGCCTGTGGGCTTGAAGTTTTAATCATGACTAATTAATTTAAAGGATGTTACTTTTTATTATCATTGAAATGTCTGACAGGTGATAAAACATTTAGGGTTTCAGTCACAAACTTTTTACATCAGCTATAATATAAGGTGACAGGTTATATAAACCCTTTCCCTGAAAAATGAATATTTAAGGAAAATAGTGTTAAGCAATTTGGATCAAATTCAACTGTGGTAGAAATTGGTGAGAGTCCCATGAAGAAATTATTTTTGCCTATGTGAAGGTTCAGTTTTATCCTATCTTTCAGCAGGACCAAGATTTTTTTGTGTGTACAGACTCTTATTGAAGTGATTGTATGTATCATGCAAGGAAGTCTTCACTGGGTGACATTTTCAGTCAAATATTTATTTCATTTCCCTTCCATGAATCAGAATAAAATTAAAAGTTGACCTAATCAAATCTCAATATGTGGTATCTTCTTTTAAAGGAAATAATGGGTCAGGGTGAAGACAACTCTAGTTCTCTCCCCCTAAGACATAGCAGTTGCAAGCTGCAGTATGTTTGTATCTTCACCAGTTATACAAGAGGTCCATAGGTGCCCTGTGGATCCAGCACCATGGCAGTCTGTGTGAGGAGTTTGCTGGATCCTGCTCTCTCCTCCACCTCCCACTGGATTCCTGTCCTGATGGCCCTGATGTTAAAAAGGCTCTTCACATCCTTCAGTTCTTTAGCTTGTAGGTAATCCAGGTTGTAGGAATCTCTAATAGCAGGGAAAGAGGGCAGGCCATAGAGTAAGCGAGGAGAACACAACTCAGAGGCCTGTAGTCAGCATCAGGTGGGAAATGGAGTGAGTCCTCAAAGGGCTGCCTAAGATGTGCCACTAGAGGTGGACCCAGAGCCATCTCCCTGTGGTCAGGAGTTTGTTCTTATGGCCTTTTTGAATAGTCTGTGAAGGGAGCTTTTCCAAAGCAGGTATCAAGTCTCAATGCCTGGAGCAATGGAATAAAGCCGTATGGAAATTGAGACTAGGCTATCTCCAGAAGCTGCAAGAGCAGGGCTGTACCGGGCTGCACCTGTAATCTGAGCAACTCATGTAACTAGATAAGCTGTCAGAAAATTTTCGAGATTTGTCAGCTGTCACCCAGCTCACAGACCATGGAAGCACCTTTCGGGAGTTACAGTAATGCTTCCCTCCATTCTGTGAGTGACACCTATGGAGAAACCTTCCAGGAGCTTGCATGCAATATTTTTGTTAGGCTAAAGAAGGAAAATTATTACTTAAATGAAATCCAATATTAGACCCACACAGATGAAGGAGTTAGTGTGTTGCCATGTTTCACCAGGACTAGGAAAGTTAACCTAGATTTTTACCTATATCTTCCAGAGCACTGAAGAAATGATTGGTTTTTGTTTCAGTGAAGAAATTCTTGGTGGCTAGACTGTCACTCAACAAAGAATTGAAAATGCATAATTTTCATACTGATAGGACGATAAATGTATTTAGAAATCAGATTTTTAAGATGCATTACTCACCTTTCTGTAGAACACCTTAACTTCAGCAATCCATGTTAAAGTTTTTTAAAAATTCAGTAAGATGAGACACTTTCATTAAGAAATTATTTCATATCACAGGATCCAATAATGATAATAAGGAGAAATTATTTAAATGGATGAAAATCTGAGAAAAAAATTGACAAAAATAGACAACAGTAAAGGCAAGATCAGTAGTGAAGTGTAGTCTGAAATTATTAGGACTGCACAGATGAGGAGAGGAAATGTGTAGGAACCATGAGCACAAAACTATTAGTTAATAGTGGACATATGGGCCATTGGTACATCAGAAAAAGCACAAAGAAACTACTATACAGACAATAATGTATGGATGAGTAGGAGGCAAGATCTGTATGAAAATCTTTACATCATGCCACATAATGTTACGTGAAGTTACATTACGTGGTGGTTTTGGCTGGGGTAAAACTATTTTTTTTTTCACAGTGGCTGGTATGGGGCTGTGCTTTGTATTTGTGCTGAACATGGGGTAAATATAGATTTTTTTTTAATAATTATTGAGCAGAGCTTACACAGAGCCAAGGCTTTTTCTGCTTTTCGTACTGCCATACTGGTGAGGAGACTAAGTGTGCATGAGAAATTGGGGGGACACCAGAAATCTGCAACATCTGAGCCCAACTGAGCAGAGGGATATTCCAGACCACACCATGTCATGTTCAGTATATAAAGTGGGGAGAAGAAGAACAGGCAGGGATGTTTGGAGTGATGGCATTTGTCTTCTCTTGTAACCACTGCATGTGGTGGGGCTCTGCTCTCCTGGAGATGGCTGAACACCTGCCTGCCCATGGGAAGTGGTGAATCAATTCTCTGTTTTACTTTGCTTGTGTGCACGTTTTTTGCTTTCCCTGTTAAACAGCCTTTATCTCAATCCCCAAGTTTTCCAGCTTTTATCCTCTGATTCTCTCTCCAGTCTTGCTGGTGGGGAAGTGAGTGAGCAGCTGTGAGATACTTGGTGGCTGGATGGGGTTAAATCATTACAATGTAAATAAACACTTTTAGCACGGTAGATTCCAAAATATAAAATGCCATACAACCCCCACAGTGAAGAGGAAACATGCCAGGCTCTTTGCATTGCCCTAAATGCAACTAATACAAGGGAAGAATCCAAATGAAAATCACATTTGGTTCGTAGTAAGATATTCAGCTAATTGTGTTCAGTTATTATCCTAGAAATTACATGTTTTCTGCTTTAGCTACATTCTGCCACAGTTAATAATTAAAACATAAACACGTGAAACACTAATTTAATGGCAGACTTTGTAATTACACAAGTACTATAGATGTTTGTTTTGTAAACATATGTGAAATTCTTTTGTACATACTGTAATTAGTAGATCATAAAAATCAGGGACTATCTCAAAAGGAAAAACTGGCCTATTTTTTCTTCTGAAACAACTGTAATTGTAAAGGAGCCATCATCAAAACAGGTTTTTCTGAAAGTCTCAAATATCTAAGTGCAGAAGTTAGTCAACACGTGTCTATTGACTATTCTACAGGGTTTTTTTTAGAAAATTATAGCTGTTGGCTCAACGTGCTCATAGCTGTGGGAATAAACCCTGCACAAGTGTTGCAGTGCTTGGAGGCTCACTCAGGAAAAAGCAGGGCTTTGAAATCTGAAGAAAAGTGACAGTGGCTCCAAGGACAAAGACCTTTATTTGAGCAATCACAGGGAAGGATTTGCATTTACATCCTATGGAGGGTTTGTCAGTAAAAAATGCCAGGGGTTGGAAACACTTGTTTGCAAAGAACTTTGCCCAGATTTTGCTTTTTTTGTTGTTACCTGGCTCAGTGTCTCCTCTTCTGTGTTTATCTGATGGCAAAGAGTAGTTGGGGGAACAAGTAAGGCAGAAGAGAGATCTAAAAGGAAGTAACTTGCAGAAAGAAGGGAAGAAACGTTACAGAAATAAATGGACTGTGCCACAGGAGAGCATGACCCAGGCTAAGGAAAGCACTGAGGGCAGAAAGGGGAATGATCCACAAAGGCAGGTGATAAGACAGAGGGCAAGGCAGAAACCTCTGAAGATTTCAGACAGAAAGGAAAAGAGCGAAGGTCTTCTGTAAGACAGAAAGAAATTGAGACAGGCTTCCAGTTTCTTGCCAGCACCTCTTTGCCTTCGATGCTCTTGTCATCCTCAGCTTTCTACAGAAAAGCTGGCAGCTTGGGTGACCAGATGAGCTGCCCTTCACACACCTCAGCCGCCTTTCTCCCAGGCAATTACTTTCATTTTCTTTTGCCATTTAATTGTTTTTTTGTTTGTTTGTTTATGAACCTTTGTATTCTTGTAGCTGGACTTCTTTATTTTATTTTACAACAGAGGTGTTGTCTGACAATACTTTTTAAAAGGAAATGCAAGATAAAAAAGCTGGAATTTCAGCACCTGGAATTCATATAGTTACTGGTCGTTGTCTACAACTTCTCTGTTTCTCATCATGCTCAGTATTTTCTTTTCATCTGAGAGTAAAATCTCTATAAAGCACAGATGCTGTGCTGATTTTTCCCTCTTGCCTATTACACACCTCCCCAGAGCACGTTACTGCTAACTCTTTTTTTGCCATCAGGACTCTCTGGGCTCTAGAAACAGCCTTCTCTGGGTGAAGAAGCATAATGTCCACCTGGGCCTCCAGAGCTCAACCATCGCCCACCCTCTGGTTATTTTAAAGCATTAACCTAGTTTGCTATTCTGAAGGGACAACTTTTGGACACTGTTCTAATACATAATTAGGCTTGAGTGAACAATTTTAGGTATTTTTCATGATTTTTTTTTCATTCAGGTCATCCCGCCTTTAACTAGAACCATCACCTCCCCTTCAAAGACTGTTTGAAAGCCAACTCTGTCAACACACTTCTCAAATCAGCATCCGAACAACCAGACAAGCTGCTTCTGTTGACTTCTGCTGCTGTTTCAGCACATAAAACATCTTCTCATTTTGTATCCCATCTTCACCTGCCCTTGTAGTCATGTCGCCTCATTTCAATGTTTCCTTTGAAATCCACTCAATCATCAGCAGCTGAAATCCTTTCTGAAACCCATCCATGCACAGTTCATGTATCCTGGTGAGCCTGCTCATTGATGCTTATCTTCGCACCGCTTTCATTGAACTGGCTTTCACATTCACACCAAGGCTGCTCTGAAGGGTTACATATGTACATGCAAGCAGTCCTGCACAGTGAAAAAAATTCAAAAGGAAATACTGCAAAAAACACCCACTTTTGATTCTCTAAGGTCCTGACACTGCAACACAGGATATGTGTTCAGATCTACATAGATAAAAGGAGAACATCAAATGCATCCAAATTTCTCAATTCTTATTGAGATGAGCATCAAAACCATACAGAGGACACTTGGATTTACTGTTACATTTTGCTTGTGCCCTGGTCTTTTCCTAGTAATTCCTTGCTTTCTGTTTTGGTTTTGTTAATTTGTTTGTTTTCAACAGCTACTGTGTGTTATGCTAATGTTTTCTTAGAATTACCTATTATGATTTTGGGATTTCTTTACTATGTGGTAACAGCTCAGAGCCTAATATCATGTTTGTAAAATTAAGCTTGTTTTTCTCCAACTGCATTACTCTGCATTTATTAGCACTGAATTTCATCTCCTATTTTACTGCTCAATTACTCAACACTGTGAGATCCTTCCACAGCTCTTCAGAACCAGCTTTCACTTTTACTACACCGAATAATTTAACATCATCAAGCTTTATCAGTCTCTACCACCTTTTCTAGATCTTGTACAAATATGCTGAATATAACAAGCCTTAGCACAGGCCTCTGTAGGGTGCACTATTTTCCGTCTCATAACGACCACTTACTCCTACCTTTCTTTTGCTATCTTTTATTTATCTGTGCTAGATATATATCTGTTCTTGCTAAACTGATCACAAGTAAGGTGAAGACTGGTGAAGCCTCTGAAATGTCATAACACTGTTTCTATTGTCTCATCCTTGTGCACATGCTCAATGAGTCTTCAAATAGATTGCCTGAGGCATAAGTTCCCTTTGCAAAACCCATATTAACACTTCTGTCTATACTGGTCAAATTGTTCGCTGATTAATTTCTTTCGTGATAATTTCCACAAAGCTTCCCAACCCGGGACATCACACTCACATTCAGGGGACTGTTTTAAAAATTGGCATCTTATTTGCAACCTTGTATTTCAAAGATATGGAAGAAGATCCATGTGATAAGTCATGCTTTGTAAACAGAAAATCAAAACTTTTGTGGTACAGTTTCATTATAATATGTACCCGTATACACACAATCCCCATCTGAAGATTTATTATTATAGAATATCTACATAGAGAATAGCAATATATATTATATAATATCAACACATCAACACATTTTCTGACATTTTGGGTTCAAGCAGACTCTCTAAGGCATTCTCCACAAAGGTTCTAGTTTTGAAGCCTCTTTACAGTGAACATAAATGCAAACAAATTTTTCAGCTTTCCAGCTACAGACAGGTTTCTTGGAAATGTTTACTGCACATTCTGATCAACTATTGGTCCCTAAGATTCCTGAGAACATCAGAAAAGCCTTTTGGTCCTGAAATATTCTTTAAAAATACTGGTGGTTAAAATTAGGTTTAGCAAACCTCCCATATGTGACGCTTTACATTTCCAGCCCTTCCTTTATCTCTCTGGCTATTTTGTTATATGCTTTGTGCCCTAGACACACTGATAATCTGTGACACTTGCAAGCATTACCTTTTGATTACCTTTGTCTCTTTACAGTTGGAACCAAAGGCATTGAAGCATCCAGAAGAGTTAACAGCTAAGAATGGATCTAAGCTCTCCTCTGGCAGGTTTCAGGATCTGCTGGATGACTAAGGCTGTCCTACAAGTCTATCTGCAGAAGGTTCTACATGCTTAACTGATGATGTACTTCCCTCTCATCCCCTTTTCTTTCCTAAGGTGTGCCCCTTAGGCACAGTGGGTTTTTTCAGTGGGTTGTTTTAAGAGAAGAGCCAATAAAAATAAAGGGGTTCTCCCAACATAGAGAGGAAATAAAGCAGAAAATTTTACCTTTACAGAAATAAGCTAAAGGGAGCTTATAGCTTAGGCCACCTCTGCCTCACCATGTGCTGCAGGCTGAGAGCACGTAGGGCAGACCCCACAGGTGCAGACGTAGTCTGCTGGCACCCTCTTCTATGTTTACACCACATACTCTGGGCAGACCAAGTCTCATTTGCTGAACAGTCAAAATGTAATGTCAAACCATCATGGGTTTAAATTCTTACCTTTGTTAAACTAACCACTGTTATATTTCTTTAAGTATGAACTTGAGGAATTCCCTAAAGGCTATTTCAGACACTGCGGGAAACGCTTTTGCTAGCTACTATTCCACACATATGTCTTTCCAGTGTAAGGTAAAATTACAGCAATTGTATTGAAATTGTATTGATATTAGGAATCTCAGCACTATCATTTTAGTAAGTTTTTTATACATTTATCAGAGAATCAGCGAGGGACAAAAAGAGGAAAAAAATGTTGGTGAGCATATTATTAGAAAGACATGTTCCAATATGTTTTTCGTTCCTATTTTTTGCCCCAAACGTAGCATAGACTTGGAAATAAAAAAGGAAAACTTAATAATGGTTAAAAATACTTACCTGCAGAAGAAGAAGGAAATTAAACAAAAATAACAATTTGTCACCTGCATTGTCTGCCTTTGATGAAAACAAAAAGTCCTCCTGTGGATATCTGGTATTAGGGTAATGAAGCCAGTAAAATTTCAGCCAGAGTCAGTAAAGCTTGAGCTAGTCAAAAAGAAGACACAAAAATAGAAAGGAGTGTTTGCTTTCTGCATATCTCAGCTAAATCACCTGTTTTTTTCACTGGGTCTGCTTGCATCTCCTTATCTACAGCTTTTGTCCAGCTACTTTTCCTTCTGCTGTTTTTGCCTTTCCCTTTTCTCAGAAACTGGACTCACTGTCCAAGTTCCAAGGCGTCAGATAGGAGTTTCTCTTTCACTGAATATTTTGTCTCACATACCTCAACTACATTTTTGTACAAGATGAGTTGGCTCAACATTGTCATATTTTCAGAAGCAAAACTCTAGGGAATAAAAGTATTTCATTTACTATCATATGGCTTTTTAGTCTGTATTATATTAATGAATTTTTTTGTGGGAAAAAGCCCCACAGAAATGTTAATAGAATGCCTTTTAACTGAATGTGCCAGGCTTCTCTACCGGGGATTTGTTTAGAAATCAGAGCTGTCTATAGCCCTTCATGTCAGATGATACTCAGCTAAGGTGCTCTACATGAAACAGGAGTTCAGTTTTTCTCTCATCAGCAACATACACAGGAATTGATAGCTGAGGCAGTTTGTGAACATAATAGAGCCCCAAGAGTGATTTTAAGCTTGTATTCACTACATGGCCATCTGCTGTTATTTCAAATAGAAGTTTTATTAACTTTTCAATTTTAACCATAGTATTTCTAAAAAGGTCACAATTAAATATTAACACTTCAACTTGCAAAAAAATTAATCATTCCTTTTCTACTAATAACACTTGGTTTTTGCTTCTGAACATGTCATAAATGTGATAAAGAAAGTGCTAGAGTGCAAGGGAGGTTTCATCAGCAATCTGGTCAGTGAGGTTAGAAAATTTGTGTGTAATTTCCTTCTCTCAAGTGAAGAGTTATTAGGTGGTTTTGTGATGAGAAGAAAAATCATGCACATTTTAATTTTCATGTGCATATTCTATTTTGGAAATACAAAGCATGTCTCTTTCTGAGCATATTACAAACTGGAATTAAGATGTTGGAGCTACTGAAGTTGACATATCCACAAATGGTTCACTCTAAGCTGAAATATTAAATAGGATAAACACCTGACAGTTTTTGTTGGAATCAGTTTTGAAGCACTGATCACATGTGCAGCACTTAATAGCTACTAAAGTATTCAATGTTTGGGAATGCAGTGTAGCAGGTAGGTAACAAGAATCTGGAAAGAAGTACTCATAACTTTGAAGATACCAGTCTTGAATACCCAGTTTAAGTTTTCTTGCATATGATTTAAATGTCTGAAATGACTACCTGGGATTTATTTTTTTTTTGCGTTTTAGATAGAAACCATGAAGCGTAAAAATTTCAAATTCTGAAAAGGCTGAGATAAGTATATTGTGAAACCATGAATTTTATTGTCTCTTGAACTACTGTTCTTGAAATAACTTCTGGTTCAACAAACATAGGCTGAGTCCACAAAACAGAGAAGATATTTTAAATAAATGAAGCCAATGAAACAGTGCTGAGGGAACTGCAATGACTCTTTATATTAGAAGATAACTTTATCAGCATAAGTCATCTAGGAAAAACACAAGCAAAAAAAAAAAATTTACAGCAATCATGTCACCAGGAAGGCAACATCTCTGATGTTTAAAGTCATAGTCTTGCAGCACTAACATATCTTTCAGCATTGAAGACAACAACAAACTGGCAAGAACCTGTAATCAGCTTCCCAAAGGCAAACTAAGTGTAAGGAGAAATAAAGTACATAATATTGAGTGGGAAACATGAGTATTGCAGCACATCTTAGGTTCACTACATAATACGTGGAACTGTGAAAATGTTTGGAACCCTTTTAGCATTCTCCTTATCAAAGAGAGCTGAGCTAAGCCACTAAAGAGTTTTTAGAAATCCATCTTCACATGCATATCTTACTTAAAAAAAGCAAAAAACCAACAAACAAAACCAAAACCATCATAACCATCTTTGAAACATTTAGAAAATGTGGAGCTGGTAATATGACAATTAAACAAAACCAAACACTACATTTAATTTAGCATGGTGCAAGAGATATGGCTTGGCATGGAAGTAATTCCCAGAAAAAATAATCCACTGAAGATTGTTTTGTATATTACAATCATCTGGGCTGTCAGATATAATGATACACTGCAAAGCCTTATACTGAGTTCAGGTAAATCCTGGTAGAGACCTGGAGAACACAGAAAAACCCTGTGGCACTGCATGAAACCTACTTTTTACCAGAGTAGATTATTTTACCACCAATGGAAAATCTACAAACTCCAGATATTGTCTGTGAAGTGTTTCCTTATTGATAAAATCTTTTGCTTTCTGAAATAAAAATATCTTGTCAGGAAGATTTTGGACATCTAAAGTTTGAAAATGTAACCCACTACCTCTCATTATTTCACTATATCTTGGTCATACTTCCAAGATATTACTTTTCTGAAGAGGAAATGAATCATATCAATATGCCAGGGAAAAGAAAAAAGATCAGATAAAGGAGACTGTCCTGCTCTGCTGCTGTAAACATGACATAGCTGTAGCTCTTGGCAAGCAAACACCAACACCAGGACAATGAATGCACTAACCAAGCTTATTTCCTGAGCATGAGGGGACTCCCTGTTAGCTGTCAGCAGCAACAAGTTTGTGCAAACAGTGTCCTGAAGTACTGAGTGGGTATCCCCACACAGGGCAGCCGTGATCCCAACATGGATCTGCGTTGTGGCACGTGCCTTCCCACATTAATTGTCTCCTTGATCTGACATTTTGAACAGGCACAGCACTGCCAAAGTGCTTTTGCTTCAAATTCTGTAGTTAATTCATCTGATCCTGTCTCAGATAAATCTGAAAATAGGGAATGAAAATAACAGTAAAACACAAATGATTTTCAGGCCAACACCAAAATGTACAGAAAAGCGTACGTTCATGGAGAATACATTTTGCAGGCTCTTGTCTCCTGCTGAGATGAATAATAAAAACTCACTTTATATGGAAGAGTGATACTAGGAAAGTAGTGAAACAGACTCTAAAATGAGGACGCTGTCACAGGTTTTAACCATTGTCATTGGATACTCTGTGACATCCACAGAAAGGCAATTACGAGTGGCATCCATCCTTATTACTGTTTTATATCAACTCATGTAGAGTTTCACGAAGGCTGCAGAAACTAGAGTCAGTCTAAGGTCTCTGCATCCACTGGAGAAATGCAGTCCTAGGTCACGCTCTACAAATATCTTGCCTTATTCTCTGACTTTACAGAAAGTCAAGGCACCTGATGTAGACACCACAGTCAGGTACTTAACATTAGATAACTGATTGAAGTTTACCATAAGTTTAATAAAAGTATTTGGAAAAATTCATGGAGCTTTACTATTTAAACATAAGAAAAAGATTGATGAAAACATTATTTGCTTTATGAAGAAAATATTCAACTACTGTAAAGACATTTTGTTCTACACATAACATCTTTATGTCCCATATGCAAAACATAGTTCCCAGTGTTCAACAGCACACGGTCTCTAAATCCAGGTTCTCCTGAATGATAACACTTTTCATATATTATAGTAAATTAAGCAGATTTTTTCACATTTTAAAGAAACCTTGAAGAATTTTCTATACAAGGGTTCTAATATATAAATGACCATGATAGAGGGACTTTTGTTGGCAGAGACCTCAGACTACTTTGCAGTTTTACACTTTTCCCCCAGGCTCTTCAATCAGCTTTGCCCAGTGGTTCTATTGACCTTGACTCCAGATTTTTCCCTGTAGAACACCAGCAATTTGCCTAAAAAGATAGGGCCTGCAGGCTACACTATTGCTACCTTCGAAATCCTGAGGATATTGTAGCTTTGGGATTTGTGAGCATTTGGAAAAGGCTAAAAGGTCTGATTTTGTCAGGTTTTTTTTTCTTCTCTCTGACCATAACTTCATAGTCGTTATAGTATGATGTAAATTTGTGTTGCCATTAATTCATATTGTCCTTCCCTCTATCCTCAGCCATTGCTTTCTGCTAGCTCCACAGTGCTGGCAGCAGCCTTTACAAAGCTCTTCAGAGAGCTGGGTACTGCTGAGGACCAACTTAAGAGATCACCTGATCATCTCTGAGTTCACCATCCTGAGCAGCCCCTTCACAGAGGGCACACATTTATGGCAGATATAAGTCATGTAACTGCAACCTCTGCAAACTTATACTTCCAGTAAAATCTGCTTTAAAATATCATTGCACAATTCAAGTGTTAGGGAATCTGGTAGAGGAGAGAAAGGAGCCTTAACACCATCATTTAAACTCTTCCCTCCCCTAATCCTTTTTCTTTCCATTTGGAAAAACAATACCAGTATTTAAATACAAATTACATAAATTGGATAGTGTCTTATAGTTGTTGTCAGACCTATTATAGAGACTAACCTGAACCACTAAATGAGTTTCATCTTTGGATTCACACACAACTGTTCACAGCATGCAAATACAAATGGAAGAAAGACATAAAATGCAAGGGGTTTCCTTTTGTTTACTAATTCCTGCCTTTACAACTTCCTCCACTGTTAGACATGTAGCATTCATTCTATTCCCAAATCATGGATTTGAGTGGTGCGGCCTTTTATAATTGGGATTTCCTTAAAAATATTGAACATTTTTACTATTAACTGCTATCTTCAAAATCCTAGGGCAACGTTCCAAGAGCTTTGATTTTCCCCCAAATGATTTGGTTCCCAGAATGTTTCAATTTCTGGATTTAGCAACTCTGAGCTGTGGTGCAGAAAAATATGTTTTAAAAAATCTTTGAAGCTAAGTGCAAGGAAGAGCCCAGTAGCTAGCTAGAAATTGCAGCACGCATTATTTTATTTTTTCCAGCATCAGGATTCCAGCCCAGCAGGCATACAAACATACAGTGTGTGCCAGAAAACACAACGAATGAACTCAATATCAGGACTTAACTTTTTCTAATAATAAAAATGCAGGAAAAAAAAAGTAGCTGTTGATGTTAGTTTGGTAATTATCCATCGTTTTTTCTTTCATTGCTGATGGACACAGACTACAGAATTCTACTTTCAAGTTTATACTTCTAGCCATAGGTAAACCTGTGGTAGTACTAGAAGAACTTAAATAAAGGTAATTTTCTTTCTATCCCCATCTCCTCATCTTCAGCGAAGGAAGTAAGCCCTTAAACTAACAGTAGCTGTGTGCCAAGTATCTCAGTTTTCAAGCCTGGCTTTGCTAGTTTATGAGCTGGCAAGAAACTCAAGGCAATGAGAGAGATTACACTTAGTCCTGGAGGAATCTGGATGACTATCCAGATACTCCCACCAACTAAGTAAAGAGGTGATGTCAATATTTTCTGAAAAGTCTTTCTGGGAAGAGAGTGACCATATTATAGAAATTGGAAACATTATCAGGTGGATTTCTAGGAAGGTACTTCAGGTCCAGTCTTATTTAACATTTTCATTAACGAGTTGGAAATGAAAGTAGCTAGCCTGTAATTACATTTGCTGATACTAAATGGAAAGGAGTTTCAAACTTCACTAGGGACAGAGAAATAATGCAGGGGGACTTATGGTATAGATATAGGCAGAAAAATCACAAAGTGAATGGGAAGGATGGGAGTGAAGGAAAGAAGAAAGGAAAAAGAATACCATTTTAATTATTTTTTAATTGATTTGTGTTCCTATCCATTAATTTGATTTGTATCACATACAGACAAACACTAGTTTCAGGTATTGAGTAGTCACTCAAATACTATAATTAGGTATTTGGAAGACATCTAACAGGAATATGAAGCAGTTGCAGAGTGGGAATCAGGGGTCTGTGACTACGAAGACAGTTGTGGGATCACTGTATCTGGGAAGCAGCCTCACAAGCAGCAGATGTGCTTTGCTCTTGATATGGTTTGAGAAGCCCTTGCCTCCAGTCTCTAGACAGAGAGGTGTTTTGTAAAAGTGCATGGACCTGTGCTGGTAAATCTGGGAACCAAGAAGTAGCTGATTATCTCTTTACAGGGAAGTGAACCCATTTTATTCACTTGATTAATGCAGAAATTGGAGCAGGGTGTTTTAATGCTCCCTTAGTCTTTTCATAAAATGACCTTTGTTCAGTGGTGAGATGATTTGTTTTCTTTTATTAATTAGGAATTTTCGTTGACTTGAGTGGCAGAAAAATATCCACTTGTATGTGCACATTCACACATAAAGAAATGAACAGTTAAAAAGAATGAAAACCAAAAAAAGGATCCTTGGCAGAAAGCAAAAGCTGCAGAGAGCCTTCATCATGTTACTAATAATGGCACAAGATGTCAGAAGGCAGAGCAAATACTGTATGCTAAAATATTAATGTTAGTAAACATTGATTTGTTTAGATTTAATATAGAGGATTAAGGAACGAGGAATGAAGAAATGGGCATCAGGTTGTGCCCCAAGGTAAAATGCAGCTTCGTAGTTATGAAAATTTAATTTAACTGCATTGGGAATAATTGCTCCTATTTGATAGCAGGCCTATGCCAGCAAGATAACAGTCACTCAAATGGACATCATCCTGTGTACACTCTTAAGCAACTGCATAACATTCTCAATTGGAGAATGATGTTGTATCCCATTGTTACAGGAGAACCATGCACCTGAAAAAGACACTAAATCAGAATGAATAATACTCTAGTGAAATATGGTTTCTGTAATGAACCTTCCTTTTGTTGTCAAGTAAAAGTCTTCTTAAATGCAAAAACCAATTTCTTCTGAAAGTGGAAGATCCATTGCAACGTTAAAAACCCAAACACTTTCAGTTTACTTTCAGTGAGGTTCTCCATTTTCCTCTCCTCTCCTCTCCTCTATAATAATGTAAAAGCTCTTTGAAAGTGTGTTGATTATATCTATATATTAAACCAATAAATTCTATTTATGCTTAATGCAGAATATTTTGTCCTTTCCAGGACAGGATAGAAGGGCCTTGTAAAGGAACTAAGCCCTTATGCTTAATCTGTCAGATTCTGTTTTTTAAATTTCCTGCTAGACCCCCAAAGAAGTGAGGGAGGGTGGGAAGAAAAGCATAATCTTGTATTTATTTCAGACTACTCTGAGTAGAACAGAGAATAAGTGAGCAAGGAGCCAGCACCCCAGCTGAGGATTTACAGTAGCAAATATACTCATTTCCTGTCTGAATTTCCTGTAACACTTTTTCCATTCATCCTTTTCTTCTTCTGTTTTCCACAACACTTCATGAGTACTGAGAAAATGTCATTAATAACTGATACAAAGAATCACACATGAGCATATAGATAAACTGGGGATGACAAAATATCAACTTGCAGCTGCTCAATTGGAAGCCGTATCTACACAACGGGTAATTGCTTTTAATTTAATTAGGACTCCTGGTATTGTTTCTATCTCATAGATTACATTATAACATGCAATGTGTTAAAGCAGGAAGACGAACTGTGAGAAGACTGAAAATATTACCTATTTTGTCTAGAAGTACCATACTTCAATGCCTCTAAGCAATTCCTGCTCATGGGCAATGATCATGCTGCGATGTTTTAGCACTTCAGTATATTCAAAATACTCAAGTAATATGATTTGGAAATATTCGGCACAGCTTTGTAGAAGTAACACAAATATATATACACATAAACTTTCACCAATTTTATCCTCCAAAAATTGCAAATTATTCAAAATAAACTTCAGCTAATCAGCTGCAAAGTATAATCATCAAGAGCGAAGAACAAAATATATGATTTATAGAAATCAGCTCCAACATTAAAATCATGTTATGTAAAATCCAATGGAGCAAACTTCTTGTGTAAATGGGAATAGTTCCTTCTTCTTCACTCATGCCACCAGAGAATATATTAGCTCTTAGGAGGGCAGTAAACTGAATGAAAAAAGTAGCCCCTAAAACCCAATAAAATCTTGAATTATTCATGTAAATAGACAAATTTCAGTGCTATAACAGGCATTACACAGTAAGATGGTCTTTAATCTAATGTGATGCACAATTTTTTGATAGAACCTGATTCTGTACTCAGAATGCAGCCTCTCATTTTAGCATATAGCAGAGTCCATAACTTTTGTTGATGATTCCCCTTTATGTGGCCGTTTGCTTTCTATTTATTAGCAAATCCCAGTAAACATACTCAGCTAAAAAGTGGAAATATTTTTGCTTTATTACTTTATTGGGTTGCTCAAACAGATATATTGAAATAACTACTGAAGGTTCAAGCTAGCATCTGGCCCATCCCTTTCTCCTCCTCTCCCCACTCCTACCTACCACCATTTAAAATCTTCCTGCACTGTCAATGCAGGACAAACAGGGGAGGAGAGGCAGTGCACACAGTAGATTATCAGACCAGAATAATATCCACCTTGCATTATATCTCATTTCCACTATCCCTAAGAGCGTGCAACAGAAAATCCTCTCTTTTTGTATTGCTCAGTATTGGTGGCATTGGCTTCCAAAGTCCCTTTGTCCTTACTGTTAATGCTAGAAATTACTTTGGGGCTGATTTTAGCCATATAATAACCTGAAATTTCCTGACTTTGTGCAATTAAATAAAAGTGAGCCTGAGACCAGTTTTCTAGTTGCACAACAAGTAATAAACATATTTCCTATAATAAGGTCAAATTCTGACCTTGAAAAAAAACATTTTTTCATGTGACTTCTACTGAAAAGGAGGGTAACCTGCAATTTAGACATGAAGAACCATAGCCAAACCACCAGGGTTTCACTGATGGCTCTTTCAGTAAATTGTTCTGTGTATTGAGCAAGTTCAGTTCTCCAAGGCTGGTGCATATGACTAATGCTAAATAAAAGCCTTCATAGCATATACAGCAAATATTACGTGCAACCTGAGTAATGAAAGCATGAAAACATCAGTCTTTCACACTGAAGTGAATAACATTCATGAATCCTCACTGCCCCTGCCCAAAAAATAAAGAAAATTACGTGAGAAACCAAGTATACAAACAGTATACAAACCAAGTATACCAGCTGTCAGCTGCTGCATTTTGTATACTTTCCACTAAAATGATTAATCCTCTGAGAATTCCTTTGTGAATTTTGTCTGAACTTAAGTGTATGATTCATGCACCTTGGCAATCCTATCCTGAATCTGACATTTTGTTCCTGGAGCCACTCATACCACTTGCGGCATAATACCAACAATATTCCTGGTAAAGGAGCAATATTTTTTATACACTTGTAAAAATATGAGTGATTAATTCTTTCCATTCGGACACTTTAAAAATAACCAAATAGCAGGACACTGAGGGACATGGATTCCAGAAGAGCCTGATGAAGGATGCTATCCTTCCCTGAGATGAGTGTGTTGGAAGACTGATAAACTCCCTGCAAACAGGAGATAACTGACAAACTTAGACCTTTCAGAGCTGTGCTGGCATCACAAGACATCATAATTCTTTAGAGACTAAGACTAATTAACAGAAAGAGATGAAGACCCAGGGCCCAGGTTTAATAGAAAGTTCAGAGCCACTTCGCTGAGTCTGAACCCAAATGTCATCAGTGAAAGTCTTAAAAGCTGGTCTTGGCAAGAGTTATGGCACACAGTTTTGAAGACATTTTCCTTCTCTTATAGTTTAATTTCTGTTGAAATTCTGGCTAGCCAAGGTATTCTAGAAGGTGATAGTAGGTCTGTCTCTTTAGCCTGACTGTTTTTGCCAAAGACAAGATTAACTTGAAGACAACATTGACATTTTACGAAAATCATGACTGCTTTGCTTAAGAGGAGGAAAAGATGCAAGATTTGAAAGGACCGATAAGGATACTTCTTGGTATTCTCCTCGGTGGTAAGCATTAATTTATGTCTAGGGAGAACACCACACATGTAATAACTGTAAAAACTTTCATCTCAGTATGAATAGACTGAAACAATTTGCATAGAATCGTGGACTATCCTGAGTTGAAGGGATCTATAAGGGCTGTTGAGTCCAGCTCCCTGCTCCTCAGAGGGCTACCTAAAACTAAACTAGCAACATTTGCTATCTTGGTAGATAGAAACTGCATACGCTCCTCTTGGAGAGTCATCTGATCTTCAGCAGAAGGTGGATCTGCTTCTCTCAGCTCATCTATTTATTTCTCTCAGGTCCAAACTATGTGCACTCTGAACTGCTATTTGGTACTTTCCTGACAATTATTTCCCTCTGAGGTGAAACTCAGATGTGACCGTGTGTGTTTTTTCTTTAAGGTGAAAGGAAACCGTGCTGAAGTCCTGTGACTGTGAGCTTTATACCTTAAGTACGTATACACCTTCATGCCTTGCCACTGCCCATAGTATACATCACATTTGCAGCTTGATGCTATAAAACACCATGTCATAGGCCATGACAGAATAGTACATCTGAGTCACTTCAAACTGAAAATAAAATTATATTTTAAAGTGCGTTTCAGAAGGGTGCTTCTGACCTGAAAATATCTGGAGCAAGCATTGCATATCACATCTGGAGCAGTGGACCTAGGTCAGTGTGGGATATATCTTTTTCCTTTTGGTTTCTAGGTCAGGGACTGTTCCTACAGCACTGTAGATACAGCCAGAAATTATAAAACACCAAAGCAAATCCATCTTGTCTTTTATTTAACTTGGCTATGTTCTTTAGATTTAATGCAAGTAATCTTCAAGGAGGCCCTTGGTACTGTCTACATTACCAGGGAACACTAAAGGACTGGAACTGTATAGCCAGACTGGCTTTTGTCAGGTTCAGTGTCCACGTTGTGTTTCAGGATGACCTAGCTCCGGCCTTCCCCATCCAGAATACCCCTTAGTGGCTGGATCATAACAGGAGCAGTCCTTTTAGAACTTTGCCTAGTTAGTTTCCTCCAAAGGAAATCCAGCCTTTATGCTTTGAGATGTCCCTGCAATGTCAACCCTGGGCCTTGTCAGGAGATTCTCTTAAAACTACACTCACCAAACATGAATGGAAAAATGCAACTATGGCAGGATCCTCAGTAAAAAAGAAAATAAACCAGACCATGATGAAATGCGGTCAGTTAACCTTGGCTAACACTTAAGCCACAGTGTGTCACAGGAAGAAAATAGGATGAAAAAGAGTGTGGGTTGAGATAAAGACAAGAAGATCACTTAGCACTTATCGTCATGGGCAAAATGGGACTGGACTTGGCTAAAATAAATTTAGTTTATTGCCTATTAAAATGTATTTGGGAAATAATCACTGCACCTTTTACCTTTGTTACTTGGCCATGCTGGTTTTGAAAGGTAATGGTGCTCCCTTTCCTGTGACATATAATTTTTTCCTGCCCATATTTCAAGTCTTTCCAAGCAGATTATTGAAATGAGTGAGGAAGAGATGTATCTAGTTGTAATGAGAGCTAATCTTATAGATCCAGGTGTCACTGATCAAAGCAGACATTAATATTGTCTTTTTGTCACTTGCTTTTCGCTACCATGAATCACAAAGTTCTGAGGCTTCTCTCTCTCTCTGAATAAATGAACACTATACTGACTTTACCCCAGCTGTCTGAGAAACTCCAGCGATATCAATAGGTATTTGTTCTTCATATCTGAGGTTTTAATCCTTTAACCTTTCTTATTGAAGTCCTGTGTAAAACGAGTGAGATGGCCAAACTTGCAGTCTGTGGATTATACCCAAGAGCATATCTTCCTCAACAAATAAGGGTCCAGGAAATAGTATTTCTACAGAACAGTGCCTGAAGAAGAATGAAGAAACAAACAAACACCAAAATAAAATCACTCAGAGGTAGGTTTAGGTAAGATGGAGGAAATATATGGAAAAAGAGGAAAACCACTAACAAAAAAATTGCACATTTCCAGTGAATAAAGTTAGTTGCAGTTTCAGAAGCCACGCAATTCATAAATGCTGAAGTACATAAAAAATCCGCGGTTACAAAAAAGAATTCCCTCTATTAATTTGTTAAACACAGGTATAAATTAATATTTATCAATTATCCAGCACCGAGCAAGTGAACCATGCCCTCCTCACCTGCAGACTAAAAGATATAAAAATCTAAGTCATGTAGGCTGAAAGACCTTTCAACTTAAAACAAAAATCTCTATTAGGAGGAATCTCTAGAAACTTTCCAAAGTCCATAAAGTTGTGCGACAAAATTCCAAACAACCTTATTAAACAGAAAAGAAATACCAGGTGGATTAAAGATCTGGAACAGAGGTTTGACAAAAAATAAAATCAGCAGCAGAAGCAGTCAAAAGATCCCTCAAGAAAAAAAATGGCAGGACCAGATGTTGTCTATATTTTTGGCTTCAGTACAATACAAGAGTATTTTTGCACCATGACCAGCCCAAAATTCCAGTGAGTTGTCTCAGGAGTAATCGTTATGATGCATGTCAGAGTAGCGTTAATTATGGAAAACAAAACCACTGGCCATCAAGTAGTTCCCAGCTCCTAAATAGTCACATCTCTCAACCATTTGCAAACTGTTAACCCTCATTGTATCAGAAAAAAAATCTGCTTCAGTGTGTTTACCAATGCAAATTTCACATGGGAATGAAAAGGGTGCAAAAAGAAATACTCATACTTTTGGGAATTGATTTGTGATTGACATGTAGAGTATAAAGACTGCCAAAACCAGAAGATCTCAGGACAATATGCACTTGTCCCTCATACATGAATAAAGAAAGCATTAAGAATGTATAGCAGTACAATAACATAATTCTTGAAAATTTACATAAAACTATCTTGAAGACAGAGACCTACCCTTCCAAGATTGCATCTTATACCCAGTCCATAACCCCTTGGGAAGTTTCTGGGGGAACTTGTTATTATCCCAATCTTCATAACTTACAACTTGTCATTATTCAGCCTTCAAAGGAAAACTTAAATGTAAATTCAATGCATCTTGCAAAACATTACTAATAACCACCCCACATATAAACTTAGATGATTACTAAGTCAGGTAAAGTTATCTTAACCTCAGGAAGATGATAGAGTCTTTCCAGAAATCACACAGCTCAATTTGTTGCTCAATTTTGCAACAAATTATTTACTTTTAATTATAGAAGAAGCCATTGAACCATTATGCCTCAGAGAAAACTCACTCCTTAAACACAAAATAAGCAGAAACAGCTTCTATTCAAGACAACTAGTGCAATGCCCCATTTTGAATACATGTTGCAAGGACTTACTTTAGTAGAACTGAGGCTATCGGAAGAATAACCAAAAAACTGACTTACTCCATAAAGAGTATTACATCTAAAACCAGACACTGAGATATTAAATATACCTAGGAAAGCTGGAAGAAGTCTGAAAAACTTCTGTCCAGAGAGTTGTTTCTTAGACAAGCTTTGAACTTATCGGCTAGATTGTGGAAACACGGGGAAGAAATCCAATAGTGGAAAGAAAATCAGTTTTAGAGGCAGAAGGCCCTGATATAGGAAATGTGTGAAGAGACATTAAAATGTCAATAAAGGCTCTTCTGGGTAAGGTAGCTCAGCTAAAATCATTCACTGCAGTCCTGGCTGCAGTTGCACACTGCCTCTTGACACACAAAGAGAGGAGGGATAACACACATGAAAGGCTATAAAATATAATGCCATAATACATTTGGCACAATGTGTGAACCACAGATAGCATCAACATTGCCCTTCACTATGATCTGTGTGGCCAATATTCCTCTCCTAGACATCACAAACAATGAGATCAGAAGCCTGATCTACTGGCAGATGAAAGAAAAAAGGGAAGAACCTTTGGGATCTTATATCTGGATAGATCAGTAAAAAGCAGAAGAACAGATTCCAGAGACTTCAAGATCATCATCACTATTAAGAACACTGCCTGCCCAACAGCTTAACATATGACAGAAAGGGAAGTACAATTCCAATATTTCATCCCTACCACTTTGAACATAAGCCTTCAGGAGAGCACTGAAAAAGACAGGAAGGAGAATGATCAGAGGGGTAATGATTTTTACAACTTCTATGATTCAGCCTAAAATCCCTGGGCAGCCTCTTAACAACTTGGACAATGATATGAACAATTTCAATTAGATACTAGAGTTCCTGGAAAAGTGGCTGTTTCTCTCCCTGCCATCTTTGACATTTTTCCTAAAGATCTTGGGGTTTAGCTGAAGGTGAAATCAATTGTCAATTTATAAACCATTACACCAGTACATTAGAATGTGATATGAAAAATAATAACAAAAAATTGTCAATTTTATTATTCCAGGAAGCTAGAGGATAAATAAGACAGTATTACAAGGATAAAGTAATCACATAGACCCAGAGTGGTAATTGCAAGTTCTGCAGCATAGTGTTCAAAGGCAAGAACTTCCTTACAAAAAAAAAATCATGTTAAAATTTCTATCTGTTTCTCTGTTGGCAAAATCTATTGCCCTGAACCACGATCTGTGAGTTAAGAAGGGTATAAAGCTGAATACAACTTCTTACAGCGCAAGAATAGCTACCATCATGTGATAGAAGAGGGTAGAGTAAGCCAGGACAAGGTGGAATGAGTTGCTCTGAATATTAGTTACTTAAAAAAAACAAAGAAATTTCTCACTTTGGAGCTGCTTAGAATAGTTTTTAAAAAAATCTATTAAAAAGACTGTAAATGTACAGCACTAACAAATTGCTGCCCAATCTTTTGGGTTTGACTGCTGTGTTCTGTTGCTGTCCCAGTGGTGAAACTCATTTGCCCACTGGGCATATGTTGTCACATGCCACATTTCTAGTAAACAACTAATAAAGAGCTTTCAATGAAAAGCAATCTTAATCTTTGTTTCACAGGGGGGACAATATGCTTCTTTACAGACAGAAAAATGGGATTGACTTCAGCAGCTGGCCTGGCCTTGCACAGACAGGATCTGGCACACGGAGCTGGGATGCAGCAATGTTACTGCAGAGCACAGCACGTGGAATCAAATGTGACCTCTTGTCCCTGTTCCTGCATTTTCCAATTTTGTAGCATAGCACTCAGATCCTTCAGTATGTATTTTGTAGAGCTATTTCAGTGCCAGCACTCTTAGTCTATGCCATTGCCAGAATGAATTTTGTTAACACAAGCAGTGGTCTCAACAGTACACTGCATTTGATCGATTGTGGCTGCTGTTCTCATTTCTCTTCTCCAGCATCATTATCAGACGGTCCTGTCTCTCATACAACTTGAGAAGAAATTATTTCATCTAGAAGAAAACGATACAGTTGGTCGTGGTTCTGCATCTTCCTACATGCTGTTCAGCTACTGCAGATAGGGTTAAAGCTGTTCACATCCACTGAGGCACACACACACACCTGGGTGAGAGCACAGGCTGGCATAAAGCAGCTGACTGTGAGCCTTCTGAGAGAGAAATTACTCAGTAGAGTAGCATAAAATGGTATAAGCTGCAGACATCCTTTCTGGGCCCTGCAGTGGGGAATCAATATGGATTCAACACTCACTGAATCATTATTTTATGGTTAACAAGACTTGCAGTAAAGAAAACAGTTATTTTATAACCCTTGGTATGTATGAGCTGTAATTAAAAAACTTTCTATCATCTTTTTCAATTTAAGTAATACGTAGAAGTGAGGTGCTGTAGTAAAATTTCCTTTTATTAAAACTTCATTTTTTTTTTTGCTGAATATATTCCATGCAGTATTACAAATAATTAAAAATGAATGAGAAAGAAAACCCAAACCAATACACCTGGAAATACCAAGCTTTTTGGACTTCAGGTTGTGATTCTCTTCTTTTGCTTTTTTACTCACATTTAAAACTCACTAAGTAATAATGAGTCTCCAATGTCCATAGTGCAAATCAAAACACTTCCTCTATATTGCTGAACATTAATTCTCTTTCAATCTAACAGATTTTACACATGATAAGTAACAGTTTATGCTTAGCATAGTAAGTAGGACATACCAATATCAAGCAGGATATTAACGTTATTAACTTCAGTTGTCTGAAAACTGTTGTCCACCTTGAGAGCTCTGATAGAAGAGGAACAATGTTTGAAAACTCAACAGCAGAAGGCAAATCTGCTTTGCATCTGTGATATGAATAGCCAGCCTAAGGCCAGCCAGAGCACCTGATCCACACACAAATTAACTACTCATCCTCTACTGTGTCCTGTGCAGGTTTAAAGGCTGCAGTTCTTCAGGAGCTGATTAATACGTAGATGAGATTTTTCTTAAAGGCAGAAATATTTTGCAGAAATTTGGGCAGATGGCTAGGGGGAAGAAACAAACTCAGTCAAACATTTCAGTGTTCTACAGTATTTTATCAGAGCTTATGCTTCTCATCTAGGCTCCCTCTGCAGACAGTGGACTGATGCTCTCCATCACAGTGTGACGAATCACTCTCTGGAATTTTCTCTCTCCTTCCTGACCACAGAAGTCTGCCTGACTAGCTTAGTTTATATTTCTAACTCTCATACAGTCAATGTTAAGTCAATTTTAAGTACAATGAATCCCACCTCAAGTTCTTTATAGCTGTCATCACATTGACCTTCTTTGATTTGATACATGACCATGTTTCTTTTCTTGGTGCTTAATGTTAACTTGTGTTTTAACCTGTACCTTTCACGATTTTAAAATTTTGGTAAACTTGAACAGAGACATAGAAGTCTAAGAAGCCTGATTGCAATGTAAGTTTAATTGTTTAATTGTTAGAATTCATTAAAAGCTCTATGCCTATCAGATTTTCTTGACTTCATTTTAAGTAGAGTTGAACATAGCAAAGGGTAAAAATCCTGATTTCAAAGCAGGAAACACTTTTTTAAATGAAAACTAAAAAGCAAGAAAATGAAGACATGCAGTTTCATAGTCTGAACAGTATCTCTTATTGAACATATTTTTTGTATATATGGTCGATTTTTTCTTGTTGCTAAGTGCTAGCTACAGCATTTTCTAAAATGCCTGTATTTTCTATTTTCTCTTCTCATTTGAAAGGCCTGAATTAGAGGAGGGTTTCCTCTTTCATTTGTTCTTCATTTAAGACAATAGAATATTCCAAAGGTTCTTTAAAGCTGAATCTTACACATAAACACAGTGAGAGTTTTGACTAATATTCCATGCCTGGCTAATTCTGCATTCAAGTAATAACTGGATTGCAGTTTCACGAGTTTGCCACAATGATGTGTGTTTTGGGGGGGGGTTTTGTTTGTTTGTTTGTTGGGGTTTTTTTGTTTGGTGTTTTGTTTTGTTTTTAAATAACAGTGCAAAAGCTTCTTGTGTCTCTGTAATGATTTACTGGCAACTTGATTTTCTAAAATGTTTGCTATGTGCAGTACACTTAAATATGTTTATAGTCAATTGTAGATACTCTGTGTGACCTCATTGCACCTGTGACAGACTGGGCTTTTAGAATACTCTCCTATTAGTCTCAGCAGCTTTGAGGTTTCTGCTATCACAACAGGACTTCAGTTTTTCTGAAGATTTCAATGTCCTGGATGTGGTCTTTTTAAGACATTGTCTCTCTGGAAGGCAGCAGAACCACCTGTCATTTGTGTGGTCACGCTTTCACCATGGTTTCCACTTCTTTTCTTCTGTGTTGGAGTCAGATTTGAACAGTTTTGATTCAAAGGATCTGCACAACCATCTTCTGACTCTCCCTATTCTGTTATTAATGCTGGCATTCACAACACTTTATAGCAGGAGTTTGCTTGAAGTTCCTTTCATTAACATCTGATTAGTTTCAGGTACAATAAAATGCTGCTGGCTCATGCTTAATAAAACAAATTCCTTACTCCCTTTCCCCTAATTCTATCCAGCTATTCTACCTCTTTTTTTCCTCTTCTCTTCCCCCCAGTCCCCTATTGTTTACTTCTGAATGAACAAGCGTATACATGTGCACAGGTGCAGTCTCTTCATAAATAATACCCTCCCTCCGTTTTGGGTTTTGACAGATTTCTGCCTGTTTGGTGGCTCTGTCAGCATCACAGCTCCTGTCAGATTTGCTCTTCACTGGAATCCTAATGGGGAATTTTAGGTTCATGATGAAGAGTAAGACAAACAGGCAAATGGCTGTAAGCACGCAGGCTTGAAGGGGTTTCATTGCCAGCTCATTATAGCTCCACTAATGAGATTTTCATCCAATTTGTGGGATAGCAGAGCTCAACTCAAAAGAGGGACAGAGCTACCAATACAGTAGGATTAGTATGCCTTATTAAAAAAAATAACCTTTGTTAAATCAGGACTCAGTGTTTAGGGCAGTGACCTTACACACTGGCACAATACAAAAACAATTGCTGGATTATTTACATTACACTCATCAGCTTGGCAAAATTGCTGGAGTGATGTAAAACTCATACAATTCACTTAAGAAATAACAAATAAATACTTTATGTACAATCTGGAGCAAAGTACAATTAGTAAGATTTTTGCTAACAAGTAAAAATAACTGTTGTTTGTGAAACTGCTTTTACAATGAATCTTGGGATGCATAAAGTAAATGGCAAAAAGAAACAGAGATTCTGTGACACCAAAATAGAAAACTGTGAGGAAATATAAAGGCATTCCCCAATTCTGTGAAGGAAATGAAATTCAAGAAGAAGTGAGCAGTTTCTAGAAATTTAGCAGAAGTTCTTTTTTAATTTATCCAGAGTTCTGCTATTTGCCCTCCATGGTTACTAACCTTCAAGTCTCAGATGAATTAGTATTTGTTACTTGTTCAGATAGAATGATTTCTCTTGATTAACCCAATCCCCATGTAAATCCCCTTGAAGCACAGACCTACCTCTCTAAATTCTAAACTCAGTAACAAAAGGTGATCACTTAAGTATTCAAGTATGCAGTTATTATACATTTCAATAGGCCTTTTATAAGATATGGCATGTAGCCTCACTGAAAATAGTTATAGATTTGTTTCATATCTGCCAGAAGAAGATCTCAGTTCCCTAGACTGTATTGCCTTTGCCATTACCACAAAGGATGTGATGTAGCTCTCTGTGTTCTGAGGGCCTCACTATCCTGGACTTCAGGAAGTAGCAAGAAATATCCAAAGGAAAACTAACATTTGTCCTCTCTGAACGTTGCTCTGTCTCCATGGAGGCAGATATTTCTGTCTAAATCCACGTGATTTTTTTTTTAACTGCAAAGCACTGTAACAGGATTTTTTTCACAGTAGCAAAACCTCAGTTGTGTAACCAAATGGAGTCAGTCTGGTTTAATCAGGCTATCAATCACCCTGCAGAAACTAGAGGGGAGGCAAAAAATTTTTCCATCTCCTGCAAGGCACAGAGTACACCATCAAAATGTCTCAGTGTTGCAGTGGATCAAATTTGGCATGGGACTTACACCAGAAGGTAGAAATATCAGGCTCTGCTAACTTAGAACACTGCAAGTAATTTTAAAGCCATGCTGGGAAAAGTGAAAGCTACGTGTAGGGACCTTCTTAAAAATGCTAGAGGGTAGAAAGGTCGTTAGAAGATACTATCAGACTGCTAATCAATCAGCTATCAGCCAATATTTATTGCAACAGGCTGGAGGTTCAAAGCACTTGCAGGTCTCCTAAGGCAGGTTCTCAAAGTGGCACTCACATGCATCAGTCTGTCAGTTTTCACTCTGCACGCCACCAAGACCAGCTGCCAGCTGAAGTGTCCTGGTGAGCCCCAGACCCAGCAAGGAATCCTTCATGCTGTGGGCTCCCAGGGCAGCAGGAGAGCTGAGCAGCACTGCCTTGAGCTGCATTCCCATGTGCCAACCATGGTCTGCTCTGCAATGGCAGCTTGATCTTAGGAGGGTTTAGAGTTGCTCATGCCACACCAGAGACCTAATAACCCTCATAAACAGCAGAAATGGAAGCCTCTATTAAAATATCAGTGTTCTCAAGTACTCTATTGACATAAACTGAAACAATTCAACACTGATGTCTAAAATAAAATAGTTTAACTGCAGACAAATCTTGCAGGAGCTGCTTGTATCATTAGCCTTTTCCTCAGGGCAAAGCACTACCTTGTTGTTTAACCCACAGATACAGTGGGAGATATGCTGAATATCGTAACTTGTCTATTTTAAAGCCTCATTAGTTGTATTTCTACCCTGGAGTTGGGGGGTGTCAGCTTGCCCTAGTCAGATACTGATATGTTCTGGCATAATGATACTCAAAGGAAATTGGAGGAATGTGCAGTTTCTTCAGGAGCCTGCAAGTAGCTCTAGCATTTTTGTACAGATAAATGCAACAGTTTTACAGTTTGATGAGGAAAGAAACCACCACAATCTGCTTTAGCAGCATGCTCACTGTGATTTCTGCAGTGTGTGAACACAGCAAGGAGAGTGAGAGGGTTTGGGGAATTTCTCAGCCAAGCAGCATAAGTCAGAAACAAGTTCAACTCTCGGGAAAATTTCTCTAAGTCTTTAATTATCATTTCCTTGTATAATCTACTTGCTTTAGGGCAAGTGCTAATATATACCTGGGTTTTTTAAGTTAGTTCTTTCTCATGTATTTATTAATTGTTTTTCATCTCAACACAAATGAGATGAGAACTTTGGCATGTTCCTTGGGGAGTCTAAAGAGAAGGGAATGATTTACAATGGCTTTGTGTACATGCTGCTTTGGAATTGCACTCTAAGTATTCTCATGATAAAAATATTCAGACATGGAAATCCTCCTCATTCTACAGCATTTCAGAATATCTCCCACCAAGTACTTATGCCAGTAGATACCTCAGGAGTTAAATTGGATTAGTAGTCTCAAAACTATTTTGGATCAATGCACATCAAACACCATTGCTATCCTGTTTTTCCATAGTACATTATGGAAGGAAGCCTTACAGAACTGTAGGTATAGAAATTAAGAAAAACTTTTAGGGAATTAATGCTTTCTCTGGAAGATGCATTAATATCCATACACCTTCCAGAGAACTTAGTTCAGTAACTCACTTTAAAAATGTCCTGGTTTTCACAGAACCTTGCGGTAGCAGACTTAGCCATAGCTGGTAAATATGAAGTGATTTCAGAGCATAGCTTTTCTAATGGAGTCCAAAGAAAGACACTCTGCTGCAAGCCACTACTTAAGGAACAGGTTGCAGTGACTAACTCTATTTGACCTGAAATAACTTGTTTATGTCTTTTCCTGGTCTCAAACCAGAGACAGTGCAGAACTTGGGCACTAATTTGCTTCTATTGTTACATTACTTGATTCACATGAAATGTAAAGGACAAACATAGCAGTGGAAATCTCTTCTGCTGACGGCATTCTGGGGTTTTTTTCCTATAATTGTTTCTGAAGGAAGCGAGTTTTCCAGTGAATGAACGTAAGGTATAGGAATTAGTTTTAAATCAAGTATCTTCCTGCTATAGGAATTAGATTTTTAAGTGCCTTCCTCCAAATAAAGAATTTGCTCTGTGACTACAAAATTAACGACAAAAAGTTCTTATGAGTTCTAGCTCACATCCATGTGGTAAAATAAGCCTCTAAACTGCTTGTCAACTTGTCAACAGACTATGAAAAAAGCCTTTAAAATAAGTATAGTTTCCTTCTTTTCCCTACACCTGCTTTATGAATATTTTTTACTTTCATAAATACCTTACTAGTTTTTACATTAGCATGGCTTGTGTCATGACTGATTTTGGCTCAACTAGCTGACAGCAGGGTCCCTGTCTCTTTGGGTGTATTACTCCTTCTACCCAGGGTTGAAAATCACTCTCATGAGGCCCCAGAGTCCCAGTACAGAGCTGTGGAAGTGGGCTGAGGAACTTTGTCTGCTGCTCAGGCAGGGCTGGGGAGCTCTGCTGGGAAAGGAAGGTGCCTGTGCAGGGAAGGGAAGGAGCCTTGGCTGTGCCCAGGCACCAGGCAGCAGCCTGGATGGGGGCTGCTGAGCAGCTACTGAGTGCACCATCAAAGCCAGGCTTGCTAAAGAGCACACAGCAGTCTGGCCTTTTAATTGAACACCAGAGTATAAGAATTAAGGTGTCTGTTCCTTATTCTACCACAGGGTTTCTGTGTGACCATGCTAATAATACTCACTTTTTCCTGGAATAAGAACTGTTTCAAGGATGTGTCACACTGCAGACAGCAGTGCATTGGAGAGATAACTGAGCTAGTTTTAACCAGAAGAATAATGACTGCCTATCATAACATGAGCCTATACAGAAATATCTGCATTGCTTCTGGTAGCCAGGCTACCTTGGATGTCTTTGCACTGTGCTGGTTTACACTAAAACCCTGTCCTTAGTATGGCAACATCTACCACAGATAAATCCCAGCCCAAGATGGGGCTTGCAGTTGTGAACATTGAACTGCTGAGATGTACAATGACAGATTCCTGAGTGTACTTCTAATTTAGGCACCATGGTCTGGACCAGGAAGTGACACTTCTACTCATGGCAGAGTCATACTTTTTCTCCCTGGTTTCAGTCATCCTATTTGTTTTAGACTGCTCAGTAGTTATGAAGGTCACAGTTTGGCCAATTAAGGAAAACAGACAGACATCTTTGGAAATGTAAATTAATTTTTTTGTTTCCAACTGTTTTCTTTATTTGCTGTTGGGACACCTCATTTATCTGTCTCTAACCAGACATCTTCAGTGTGCTGTAGTTATCGGGAGGTGTGCACAGAACTGTATTTTAGAAGTTGTCTTGGGCTGACATAGGGACAGATGATGGAATTTTGTGACCTCTAAAAAACAAGCAACACTGATAAAATATAGTAGAGGGCTGCAGTCGTGGAACAGTCACAAAAATATCCTTCCACTTAATCAGTGCTTAAATAGTTAACAATTGTTGCACTCCTTTAAGTTTCACAATGGACAATCAAACTGAATGAAGCAGTTTGGTTACATCTCTGTTACAGATAAAATTTCAGGCTCCCTGAAGATTCAGAAGAGAGTGGTTTTTATCGTCTCGTACCTGGTGCACATTTTAAAAGATCACAGTGATGAGCATATGGTAGCTGTTTTCATTTTTTATAGTTTTTTGATTCAACATCAAGGAGATGATTCTGCAGCCAGTGATAACTATGAAGAGAAAATCCTGGGGGTTTAGTTTTAAACATAAAACAATGCAATAATCCCTATCAGCTGGGTGACTGCAAAAATCTAGGTTAACCAGACCCACTCATCCCAACCAGTACTAATTCTGTGGTCTTAATTTGTAGGCTTTCATGGGTCCTATTTTCCAAAACCTGACATCTCTGCCTGGAGCTATCTCAAATAGCTGACTCCTTTCAAGTGAATGGCATGGACAAGGCTTTACTGCTCTATATCGTGGTTGAATCATAGCTGCAATTTTCTCTCTTTCATTACTGACTTTCAGGGAATGAGCAAGCCCAGAAGTAGAATTGTCTTTTTTTTCATTTGTGAGATTCTTGACAGTGTTGGAGGTGGTAAAGAAATCCAGAGACAAGGGTGGTCGTGATGGAGCTAAAGGACTTATTCTGGGACATTCTACTTATGTCTTCTCTCTTCTTAACTTCCTCATGCAGTCATACATCAAGAAGTTAGTTTGGGGAAGTCAAGTGGATTTTGCAGATCTTTACCTATTTCAGCTAACAACACATGCTTCATCCTGGCTCTTGCCATGTGGCAGCAAATCTGCCCAGTCATATAGCCAAGATAGACATCCTGGCTCATTTGTAAAGGAAATATAAGTTCTTCTAAGCTCCTTCTCCTGCAAAAGTCTGGACCAGATGGTTTTTTGAGGTCCATTCAAACGTGGGCTATTCTGTATTTCTATACCATTAAACTTCACCTACAGAGTCTCATTTCCCAAGTTTTGCTGTTAGTTTCCATGCTCAATTTGTAGAGAAATCAGTGTCCTCACAGAGAATGCTCAGTATAGGCCACTCCAGGTTTTACCTCAGAACGTTTCCTTCTTTGTGTAGCATCCACTCTCTATTGACTGAGAATAATCTTTCTGGACTCAAGAAATGGTTATCAGGCCTTTTTTACCATAGTGCTTCAGCTAGGAATGTCCTGGTATTCAAACACTACTTTGCAGGAAGTTGTAGTTCAGCTAGTCTGTGGAGCTGGGTCTCCATGCAGGACACCACCTCAGAGCTTACACAGGACTGATGGCCACTCTACTGTTGGTGTCACTGAGGTTTTGGTGCTTCATACCCCCCTTGTGCATCACGCACTGAGGAAGTCCATGCTCTGTCACAGAGATAAGGAGGCTCTTGTAATCCTCTAGTGGATTCCACTACAAAGAAATTTCTGGTATTTATTTGGTATTCTACGATGCCGAACAATGTGTGAAGCAGTGACTAGGTGTAATTTCAGCATCTGAAGTCTTAGCAGCTATTGTTGTCCAAAACATACTTCTCAGCCACAGTGAAAAAGCATAATTATTCAAATATCCCCATACACTTTTAGAATAATTCACCTGACTGACATATTTAAGCTTCACATCCGAGCCAGTCAGACTGTCTTTAGATTCACTGGAGTGCAACTGGCAGCTAGTTCATGTCATCTAAAACAGGCATCTAAAATAGTATTCCTAAGATCCTGTTCTTTTCCACTAAATGAAAGACGTTCAGCTGTTGTCAAGTCAGGTGTGCATCCCTCAATATAAGGTGTTAAGGCAAAATAAAGGCTATGAAGCAACTTTATAAGCATTTGTTGTGAGGAACATAAAAAAAGGCAGAGAATATTAATGGGATAGTTTTATCCTAGCAATAGATTAAGATAAGAGAACATAAATAATGCTAACTAGGACTGTTAATATATAACAATGATGGACAGAAAGGTGAAAAACAATACAACAAAATATTTGCTGACATAATATCATTCAGAATAACCAGCACACACAAAGATTAGGAGGAGCACCATGCAAGTCTGTGTAAATGGGCATCCAAAAACAGTCAGGTCATTGTCAACCATGGCTAGAGACAGAAATAATGCATAAGATTCAATAAAGACTTGGACAGACAACTACCCTGACAAGTTAGGTTATAAACAAGCAGCTCATTCTCAACTGGAGTACTGTGATCAGCTGTGGTTCTATCTTAAAGACAGTAGGTAGAGATTTACTGACAGCTGATTACTACTGTTAGATTCATGAGAACTAATTTTAAATTATTCTGAAAAAAATGTGTTTGGATGTTTGAACAAGCAAAAAAATTAGTGTCAAGTCATAAAAAGTGTGTAGTAAGGGTTTTGCTAGTTTGTTCACATTTCATTCGTGCTTCTAGGTAAAAAATACAAAATATTCTGACTAAGGAAATGTGCATAATGGGAAAATAGGGTTGTGAGGAGACCATCTAATATTCTCCCTGCTCTGACAGAGGATCTAATACACAGTACATAAGTATTTAGTTCACTTGATATGGAAAAACATCAACTGAGATTGCATAAGTTTCTTCATTTGGGTGCTCCATTGCTTAAATATCTCATTTACAAAGCCATGTCTAATATATAACTCAAATTTTTACAGAAAAGCATTCCAATTATTACTGAACCTACCTATACTCAACAAGTAATTTCAGTCCTTTTGTAACAAACTTTTACATGTTGAAAGGCTGCTACCATGTCTGTCTCCTAGTCTGTTTTCTCCTAGACTAAACAAACCAAATTCTTTCAACCCTTCTTCATAGACCATGCTTTCTAAACCTCTAATCACTCTTGTCACTCTGTCCTGGACTCCCGCCAAACTCAGTTTTTCCTAAAGCATGGTGCCCAAATCTGGATAAAATATTCCACCAGTAGTAGATAGACCAGAATAATTACCTCCCAAATCTCACATCCTTCTTCTGCATCTTTGACTAAGACTTTCTTTTTAAACAACATCACATTTCTGCCTCACATTCAGTCTGAGGTGCTGAAGATATTTTCTGCAGTACATCATTCTTTCTAGTTACTGTCCACTTCATGGTTTTGTGTTTGACTTCTCCTTTCTGCATGTATCACTTTATACATTCCTTTTTCCCTCTCAGGTTTAATCTCATTAATTGCAGATTTCAATGTTTTATTTTATTTTATTCTGTTCTTCCAATAGTGTGTACAATTCTCCCTCCCCGTTTTGACATTCATCAATTATGCTTTCCAGTTCTTATTCCAGGTCACAAAAAATATTGTGCATGGTTCGATTTGAAGTTTTATAGAGTGCTATTGATGCATTCTCTTTGACCATTGTTTTCCAACCAGTTGTTCATCTAAAATGAAATTACTTAATTGAGTTCATATATGGTTATCTTTGGAATGAATTATGACAGCATAAAAATCTTTAAAATAGCAAGCTAAATCATCATATTTTTCCAGTTTATTCCAGTCACTTCGACAAAGAAAGAAAATAGATAGGGTTGAGATAATTTTGTCTGGACAAAACCATGTCTATCTTCTATGTGCTCCACATTATTGGCTAATAATTAAATCCAAGGTTTTTTTAAAAAAATGTGTACAGTGCCGTATGTAATCTGTTTGTAGTGGGTTTCATTTTTTTTTCATTTTTATGAGTCAAGGCAGGTTTTTTCCCATTTCTTGCTCTTGTGAATCATTGCAGGGGTTCCTAAACAAAATAATTCACCGGATTGTTTACACTGGTGAAAATATATCTAGTTCGTCAATGTTTTTTCAGGTCTCTCTCCCTTCCCTTCCCTTC
>VWZV01010168.1:20592-31099 GCA_013397155.1 Irena cyanogastra
GGATCCCATCCCATGGATCCCATCCCATCCCATCCCATCCCATCCCATCCCATCCCATCCCATCCCATCCCATCCCATGGATCTGCCCCACCCCCTGGATCTGCCCCATCCCACCCCAGGGCCCTGGATGCCGTCGCTCCACGCTGGGAATCTTCCAGCCCAAGCCCTCATTAAGCGCCACGTCCCCGCTGGAATAATTAATTATTCCTATTTATAACGAGCGCTCGCCCCTGCCCTTGAGAGAGCCCCGGCTGCTCCCGCGGCCGCTGACACCGGGTTATTTCTGAGTTATTTTTACCCCTCTTCCCTGGAGAGGTTTCGCTCCCGATCCCAGCCGCGGGATTTAAAGGGACGGTGGCGATCCCGCCGCTGCCTGCCCGGAATTCCTGGGGGATGAGCGGGAAAAACTCCGCGATTGCCGCAAATCCGGGAGTGGATTTGGGCGTGGGGGGAGGACGTGGGATTGTTAATCCCGGGTTTATCCTGTGCCGATCCTGCAGGATCTCTGGAGCCCCTCAAGGGATTCATTCAAGCTCTTGCTGCCACTAAAATACTGAGAAAAGAGGGATGCAGGGAAATCTGTGCAAAATTCCCAAGGGAAAAGGTCTTGCTGGAAGCTGGGGATGGAGATGCACAAAGGAAAATCCCTTTAAGGGAGGATCTGTGTCCAAGTGTGTCCCTGATGCTGTGAATTCCCTTTTTCCCCAGATTTCTGCTCCTGCCCAGGGTCAGGACACCGGGAATTTGCGCCAAGGGATCCTCAGGCTTTGGGAATCCACGATTCCAGCTGGGAAATGCCCCACAAGGCTTTGGGAATCCGGAATTCCAGCTGGGAAATGCCCAAACAGTTTTGGGAATCCGGAATTCCAGCTGGGAAATGCCTCAGAAGGCTTTGGGAATCCAGGGTTCCAGCTGGGAAATGCCCTTAAGGCTTTGGGAATCCACTATTCCAGGTGGGAAATGCCCACAGGGCTTTGGGAATCCACGATTCCAGCTGGGAAATTCCCCACACACCTTTGGAATCCCTCCTAGTATGGAGCAGGGATCCTTCCCGGGATGGAGCAGGAATCCTTCCCGGGTTGGAGCAGGGATCCTTCCCAGGTTGGAGCAGGAATCCTTCCCTGCACGGAGCAGGAATCCTTCCCGGGTTGGAGCAGGAATCCTTCCCGGGATGGAGCAGGAATCCTTCCCGGGTTGGAGCAGGGATCCTTCCCGCGATGGAGCAGGAATCCTTCCCGGGATGGAGCAGGAATCCTTCCCGGGTTGGAGCAGGAATCCTTCCCGGGATGGAGCAGGAATCCTTCCCGGGATGGAGCAGGAATCCTTCCCTGCACGGAGCAGGAATCCTTCCCGGGATGGAGCAGGGATCCTTCCCGGGATGGAGCAGGGATCCTTCCCGGGATGGAGCAGGAATCCTTCCCTGCACGGAGCAGGAATCCTTCCCTGCACAGAGCAGGAATCCTTCCCGGGATGGAGCAGGGATCCTTCCCGAATTCCAGGCGCCATTCCCGAGGCGGGCTGAGCCATCTGGAAGGGCCGGGCCCTTCTGCCGCGGCACGGGCGTTGTTAACTCGCAGCATATGCTCGTTTGGAAATTAATAATAATTTTCGGCTCTCGCCAGCTGCCGCTAATTGGCTCCCCCCGCTCCGCCAGGAGAGGCGGAAATTCCGCCGCTTCCCGGCTCCAACGAGAGCCCGGGAAAGGGGACAGGTGCCACCGGGATGGGCACAGCGGGCACAGGGATCCCGGGGAAAGCCGGGCAGGGGCACGGAGGGAGCAGATCCATCCCGGAGAATCCCCGGGTGGAAGTGCAGCAGCCCTGGAATGGTGGGGTGGGAAGAGATCCTAAATCCCATCTCATTCCCTGTGGGCAGGGACGCATTCCATGATCCCAGATGATCCCAGCCTGGCCGTGGGAACGCTTGCATGGATTCCAGGATTCCCAGCTCCTCTGGGATTCTCTGGGAATTCTATGGGAGTTCTCTGGGAATTCTCTGACCATCCTCCCAGCCAGGAATTCCAAAAAATCCTTCCCAAAATCCCATCTGACCCTCCGGCAGCGAGAAGCCATTCCCTGTGTCCAGCAAATCCCGGCGGCCAGGGCTGCTCCTGCAGCACCCACAGAGGAAGTTTTGTTTTCCCAGGGATGGGAAAGCAAAGTCCTGGAATGGTTTGGGTTGGGAGGGATCCTAGGGATCAGCTCCAGCTCCAGCTCCAACACCTTCCACCATCCCTGATTATCCCAACTTGGCCTTGGACCTTTCCAGGGATCCAGGGGCAGCCACAGCTTCTCTGGGAATTCCATCCCAGCCAGGAATTCCTTCCCAAAATCCCATCAAATCTCCCCTTTTCCACTCTGAAGCCATTCCCTGTGTCCTGTCCTTCCTTCCCAGCAGATTCCCAGGGTCCAGGGCTGCTCCTGCAGCACCCACAGAGGGATGGGAAAACAAAACCCTGGAATGGTTTGGGTTGGAAGGACCCTAAAGCCCAGCCAGTGCCACCCCTGCAGGGCAGGGACACCTCCCGCTGTCCCAGGGGCTCCACCCCGGCCTTGGACACTTCTCTGGGAATTCAGGGCCTCTCCAGGCTGCAGAACTCCCGGCGTTCCTGCCGGCACCGAGGGCGGAATTGTGAATTCTCTCTCTGCAGCCTCAGCCTGGCCAGGTGGGTGGTGGGATATTTATATTTATATTTCCTGACAAAACCCGCCCGCGGAGCAGCTCCGGGAAGCGCACGGAGCGTTATTTTGGTGCAAACACTGCGGATTGAGGCAAAGGAACAAACGAAACCTTCACTTCCATGGAACACACAGAATTCCACTTCCATGGAACACACAGAACTCCCACTTCCATGGAAAACACAAAACTCCCACTTCTATGGAAAACACAAAACTCCACTTCCATGGAACACACAGAACTCCACTTCCATGGAACACACAGAACTCCCACTTCCATGGAACACACAGAATTCCACTTCCATGGAACACACAGAACTCCCACTTCCATGGAACACATGAAACTCCACTTCTATGGAAAACACAAAACTCCACTTCCATGGAGCACACAAAACGTCCACTTCCATGGAACACGTGAAACTCCACTTCCATGGAACACAGAAACCCCCACTTCCATGGAAAAAACAGAACTCCACTTCCATGGAACACACAAAACTCCCACTTCCATCGAACACATGAAACCTTCCCTTCCATGGAACACAGAACCCCCATTTCCATGGAACACACAAAACTCCACTTCCATGGAAAACACAGAACTCCACTTCCATTGAATACACGAAACTTCCCACCATGGAACACAGAACCCCCATTTCCATGGAACACAGAACCCCCATTTCCATGGAACACACAAACTCCATTTCCATGGAACACACAAAGCTCCCCTTCCATGGACACTCAGGAGAGCTGAGGGCTCGGAAAAATCCAGGGATTCCAGCCAGGCTTTTAAACACGTCCTGCTCCGAGGTGGGAGAGCATGGAGGGATGGGCAGGGCCGGGAATTCGGGATGTGGACGCATCCTCTCTTCATCATTAGGGTCCGGATGATCCTGTTAATGGCATTCCCATAATTAATTAATTAATGGGGCCTCGGATGCACGATGCAATGAGCTCCAGTGTTTTCCCAGGGCTGTCCTCACACAGTTGCAGCCTCCATCAAACATTCCCTGCTGGAATTTGATGTGGAGGGATTTGGGGGTGGGATGGGGACCCTTCCCCTGCTCCCATGAACTCCCAGCCCAGCGAGGCTGCAGAAATCCGTACAAAACACAAATCTGGCAGCAAAATCCCATAAAAGCAGCGATTCCCTGGACCAGAACCAGCTGGGAATTGTCTTTCCAGAAGCTTTTCCACACCCTTGGAGCGACCAGCTGCTCCTTTGATCCAGGTTTTCCCCTCTCCCCTCCCGTCCCACGGGATCTCGCACTGGGATCTCATCCCAGTGGGGGAGTCAGGCCGTGCCCTCCTGCATCCCTCAGATTCTCCCCAAACTTCCCTCCATCCCTCAGCAGGGAGTTGGTGCTGTGGGATTTGGGATGTGCCCCTTGCAGCAGCGGATGTGGGTTTTTTTCACAAAAATAAAAAGCCATAATTATAAATATTCCCAGGTGTTTATATGAGGAAAAAAGGAAGGAAAGGGAAGACAGAGAGCTGGGATTAATCTGGGGATTTGCTCCCAGCATGAGCAGGGGTTGGGGATGGTCCAGGCTGGGATCAGGCTGGGAATTTGGTCCCAGGATGAGCTGGGATCAGGGATTCTCCAGGCTGGGATCAGACTGGGAATTGCTCCCAGAACAGGCAGGGATCAGGGATTCTTCAGGCTGGGAATTTGGTCCCAGAACAGGCAGGGATCAGGGATGTTCTGGGCTGGAATCAGACTGGGAAGTGTTCCCGGAACAAGCTGGGATCAGGGATTCTCCAGGCTGAAATCAGGCTGGGAATTCCCTCCTAGAGAGAGCAGGGGTTGAGGATGTTCTAGGCTGGAACGATCCTGGGAATTCACTCCTGGAAAGAGCAGGGATTGGGGATGCTCCGGGCTGGAACGATCCCGGGAATTCACTCCTGGAACGAGCAGGGATTGGGGATGCTCCGGGCTGGAACGATCCCGGGAATTCACTCCTGGAACGAGCAGGGATTGGGGATGCTCCGGGCTGGAACGATCCCGGGAATTCCCTCCCAGCACGGGCAGGGCTCGGGGCCGCTCCGGCCCGGCCGAGGTGCCCGGGATCGATGCCCAGCCCGTCCCCCCTGGCTGATCCGTGGGCAGCAGAGGCCGCGGGATCAATGCGGCTGAAGGAATTACGGCCGCGGACACGCGGCTTTACGGCTTCCCGCCCAGCAAAGCCCGGCTTTGTGGCTCCCGGCGATCGCCAATTCATCCATCCCGCCAGGAGCCCAATTCCTCCAGGCCGGCCATGAAGCTGTTTTCTCCCGGGTCTGCAATGCTGGAATTCCCAGGAATGAGCAGCCCGGCGATGCTCAAGCTGCCGAAAGGGCAAGGCAAAGCAGGATGGACGGATTTGGGAGTTCTCCCTCCGCTCTGCCGGCTCCTCCTCACTCCCATTCATCCCAGAGCTCCAGGAACGAGACAGGCGGAGAGAACCCAGACCTTCCCAATTAAGCAATTTTTCCTAAATGAAGAGCCCTGCTCCTGCCGGCTCCGGGAACGGGGTTTCCATCAATCCCGGCCTGATGAGCTCCTTGTCACTTAGCACCTCTAATGCTCGCCCCTAATGGCATCAGGGGCTCCTCGGCACGGCCCTAATGCAGTTTCCAGCTCCTGCTGGCGCCTGGGATTCGGCCGGAGCGGGAGAGCGAGCGCATCCCTAATCCGAGGAGACACTAATGGGAAAACGAGCTGGCTCCAGCAGGGGCGGAGCCGCAGGAAAAACGGGACCGTCCCCGTCCTGCTTTTCTGCAGGTTTGTTCCCTGTTTTCCCCACCCTGGAGATTCCTGCTACCCTCTTTCCATGCCCTGACCTTTTCCAGAGAAGTTTTGCTTGGGAAGATCCTGGTTTTCTCCACAGGGTCCGTTCCCAATCCGAATTTCCCATCCTGGAGATCCCGCTCCCCTCTTTCTATGCCCTGACCATCCAAGCCTTGCCAGCCCAGCTTTCCCTTGGGATCATCCCGGTTTCTCCACTCCTGGGCTGTTCCCAATCCAAATTTCCTATCCTCTCCATCCTGGAGATCCCCACACCCCTCTTTCCATTCCCTGACCTTTTCCAGCCCAGCTTTCCCTTGGGATCATCCCGGTTTTTCTCCACAGGGCTGAATCCCTGGTCTGCTCCCAATCCTTGTTTCCCCTTCCCCCTATCCCGGCGATTCCCACTCCCTCATTCCCCCCTCTGCCCCTTCCAGCCTTCCCAGCCCAGCTTTCCCTTGGGATCATCCCAGATTTCCCTCAGGGCTGCATTCCCGGTGCATTCCCATCCCCTCCATCCCGGAGATGTCCTTATCCCACTTTCCTTGCTCTGCTCCAACCATCCCAGCTTTCCCTCGGGATCATGCCCCCATTTCCCGCCCCAGGGCTGCATTCCTGGTCTGTGCCAACTTCCCCGTCCTCAATTCCCCTCTTCTCCATCCCAGAGATTCCCACACCCCTCATTCCTCATCCTGCCCCTCCGGCCCAGCTTTTCCTTGGGATCATCCCGGTTTTTTTCCACAGGGCCGCACCCCTGATCTGTTCCCGATCCAAATTTCCCATCCTCTCCATCGTGGAGATCCCCACACCCCTCTTTCCATCCCCTGACCTTTTCCAGCCCCGCTTTCCCTTGGGATCATCCCATTTTCCGCCGCAGGGCTGCATTCCTGCTCGGCTCCCAGCCCCGATTTTCCCATCCCGGCGATCCCCACGCCCCTTTTCCTTGGCTCTGCCCCTCCAGCCCCCCCAGTTTTCCCTTGGGACGCTGCTCCGTGCCCTTCCCCATCCCGGGATGCAGCTCTGCCCCTCGGAGCTCGGAACAAATCCGTGTTTTGATTATCCCTGCTCCTAAATGATCCATAATCGGCGTAATTCCATCAGGACAAAAACTCCCAAATCAGATTAAATCTCTCCATTTGGCCGCAGCTTTGGGCTTTAAGCTCTTCCCTCCCTCTTTTCCGCTGATGTTTTGTTTTTCCCAGCCCAGCCTCTCGCTGAGCTTTTCCAAGGGTTTTTCCAGCTTGGAATTCTCCAGGCCAGGTGCCCTTTTCCACTCTAAACCCCATCCAGCGGGGTGGGGCAGGCAGGGGATGCAATTCCAGCACTAAAATTCCCAGGATTTCCCTCAGTCCCTGCTGCTGCCTCAAAAATTGATCGGGGAAATTCCCAGCGATCCCTGGCTGCCCGCTGCAAATCCCACAGGATTGGGAACTTTGGGAATTGTTTCCATGTTTTTATAGCGCCATTCCCAACAATCCCTGGCTGCCCACTGCAAATCCCACAGGATTGGGAACTTTGGGAATTGTTTCCATGTTTTTATAGCGCCATTCCTAACAATCCCTGGCTGCCCACTGCAAATCCCACAGGACTGGGAAATTTGGGAATTGTTTCCATGTTTTTGCAGTGCTATTCCCAAAGATCCCTGGCTGCCTGCTGCAAATCCCAAAGGATTGGGAACTTTGGGAAGTGTTCCCTCATTTTTACACCCACCATTCCCGGTGATCCCTCATTCCCTGGCATCCTGTAGAATTGGGAACTTTGGGAAGTGTTTCCATGTTTTTATAGTGCCATTCCCAGCCATCTCTCATTCCCTGGCATCCCACAGGACTGGGAAGCAAAGTCTGGGAAGATTTTCCATTCCTTTGGTTAACGAAGGAAAACTGGAAGGAGCGGGATGCAGTGGGAGGAGGCAGAGCTGTGTTAACGCTGATTAATAATGAAAAAACCCCTAATGAGCCTTAATTAATTAATAACAACGTGTGCTCCAGCCATCGATTCCCGATGAACGGCCCCGCGCTGCCAGGAGTCCCCAGCTCGGAACTGGGAATTCTCCTGGAATTCTCCTGGAATTCTCCTGNGCGGGATGCAGTGGGAGGAGGCAGAGCTGTGTTAACGCTGATTAATAATGAAAAAACCCCTAATGAGCCTTAATTAATTAATAACAACGTGTGCTCCAGCCATCGATTCCCCATGAACGGCCCCGCGCTGCCAGGAGTCCCCAGCTCGGAACTGGGAATTCTCCTGGAATTCTCCTGGAATTTCACAGCTCTGGAGATGGGAACCTGCCCAGGCATGAACGGGGATCATCCCATTTTTCCAGCTCAGAATTCTCCTGGATCTCCCTGGCTCTGGAGATGGGATCCAGCCCTGGGATCATCCCATTTTTCCAGCTCAGGAATTCTCCTGGATCTCCCCAGCTCTGGAGATGGGAAGCAGCCCAGGCATGCACAGGGACCATCCCATTTTTCCACAGGAACGGGGCTGGGAAAGGATGGGAAGCATCTCCCAACCCCCAGTGCACCCTAAACCCTTCCAGCTCTGCCTCACTCCACGATTTTCCTTAATCCCACGTGGAAAATCCTGCTGGAGACTTTTCCCTTTACTTCCGACCACTTGCAGGTGTTTTTCCCTGTGCGATCCCACCTGGAGCAGGATCCCACCTGGAGCAGGATCCCACCTGCGCATCCCCTTCCCTCCACGCCCGCCCGAGAAGCAGCGATGGATGCGGAGCTTTAATCAGCGTCTCTCATAAAAACCAATTAATTTGCCTCATTAAAATCCCCCGCTGGATCCGCGGGATCCAGGAAACGAACCGGAGCACCTGATTGGGAGAGGTTATAAATAATTCATGGAACGGCCGTGCTTTCCCTGGAAAACCGAGGAAATGGGATCCCGGGGTCGCTCCGGTGTCGGGATGGGGCTGGGGGGTCCCAGGGGGGTCCCGGGCACTGAGGGATCCGGGGAAATCCCAAGGGAATTGGGATGGGGCTGCTCCAGGGGCTGGATGTCCCCGAGGAGGTTGGGAAGAGGAGGAGGAGGAAGATGAGGAGGGAAAGGGAAAGAAAAAGGAAAAGGAGACAAAGGAACAAGAAAAGGAATAGGAAAAGGAAAAGGAAAAAGGAAAAAGGAAAAGGAAAAAGAAAAATGAGAAGGAAAAGGAAAAGGAAAAAGAGAAAAATGAGAAGGAAAAGGAAAAGGAAAAAGAAAAAGGAGAAAAAGGAATAGGAATAGGAAGAGGAAAATTAATAGGAAAAGGGAAATGAAGAGGAAAAGGGAAAGGAAAAGGACCCAGAGGCTGTGTACTGGTTTGTACTGGGAGGACTGGAGCCAGCCATGAAAACCTCCATGAAAACAAAGCCCAGTTTTCCATCTGGAATTCAGAGGGGCTGGAAAGGGCGGTTATAAAGAGAACTAAAACAAAGGCATGGCAGAACCAGGAATTTGGGCAGGGAAGGAGCCGGCCCTGCTGTGGCACTGGAATGTACTGGGAACACTGGGAGCTACAATTTGGGATGTCCAACATGGGGGATTTGGGATTCCATCCTCGGGATTTGGGATGTCCATCCTGGGAATTGGGGATGTCCATCCTTGGGGGATTTGGGATGTCCATCCTTGGGGAATTGGGGATGTCCATCCTGGGGAAGCGCACCCAGCTGAGCACCCCAGGCCATTCCCGCTCCAGCCGCCTCTGGAAGCGCATCCCGGGGGCACGAGCGGGGCAGAGCCGCTGCTCCCGCGGCTTTGGGGGTCTCGGGGCTGCGGCCGCGGGGCTGGGGGGGTCCCGCTGCCCGGGCACCGCCACTCCCGTGGGCTCGCACTGCCCCCCAGTGGGCGCATTCAGCGCTTCCAGATGTCCCCTGCCACCCCGTGGCTGTCCCCTGCCACCTCCCAGGTGTCCCCTGCCACGCCCCGCTGCCCAGATGAGCCCCTGGGTCTCAGCTCTGCCGGGGGTGGGCAAAGTCCGATCGGAGGATTTGGATTCGGGGCGTCCCTTCCTCCTCTCCCCCCGCTGCCGCTCACTGCAGGTTCCTCTTCTTGGCCACCCTGAGGGCCACGTTGTCGTAGTCGCAGTCGCCGAGCCACTCCTTGCCCTGCAGCAGGAAGGGCCTCTTGGGCACGGCGTAGTCGTCGCGCTGGGCGTTGTAGGGACAGCCGAGCCCGGGGGGCTCCTCGGGGGCCGCCTGCAGCCTCCACGCCTCCCCCTTCACCTCCTTGGGCTCGTCGTACAGCGAGAGGCCCGACAGAGCCTCGGGCTCGTCGTAGATGTGCTCGGGCTTGGGGGCCGTGGGGCGGCCGGGGGGCTGCCGACCCCCTCCCGCATCCCTGGGGACACTGGGGGGCTCGGGGACCCCGTCCTGGGGACAGCCCAGGCCCCCGAACTGGCGCGCCAGGAAGGACTTGGCCACGGTGTCGAAGGGAACGGCGTACTCGGACTCGCCGCCCTTGTGGGGCGCGTGCCCGCGGCGCAGGGAATCGCGGGGCTCGGCGTAGGGACAATCCGCGCCCCGCGATGGCCCCGCCGCCTCCCCGGCCCCGGGGGGCATGGCCGGCCTGCCCTTGAGCCCCTTCCCCTCCCCTCTGGGCCCCTCAGAGGGGCACTTGGGCTCCTCGCGGCCCTGCGGCCGCGGGGCTTCGTCGCCCCGGCCACGCTGCACCTCGATGGCCGCCTCGATGGCCTGGAAGATCTCGTTGCCCTGCCTGGTGTCGAACTCGAAGTTGCCCTCTCCGGACGCGCAGCGCCGGCCGGCCTCGAAGGAGAAGGTCACCTGCGGAGGGCAGGGGTCGGTCCCCGCGGCACCGGGCCACGGCCGCGTCCGGGCCGGCCTCTACGGCGGCGCACTGACCTTGTCGCGGCCGAAGCGGCGCAGGAAGCGGTAGGGCCAGCTGGCCAGCAGCTCCCGGCTCTGCGCGTGCCGCAGCTCCAGGGCCTCCGGGCCCGCCCGCAGCACGCAGCGGCCACGGAGCCGGCAGCGCTGCGACGACGGCGTCGCCCTCACCGTCACCTCAAACGCCTGCTCCAGGCCGGCTGGGGATGGACACGGCGTTGGGCACGGGGCCCACCCCCCAGAGA
>VWZV01010169.1:3561-51706 GCA_013397155.1 Irena cyanogastra
AAAGGCACAGTTATAAAGCTTGGGGAAGTGAGCAGAACTGAAATGATCCTTCCTCTTATCTGTCAGGTTGTCTTCCACTTCATCAGTTCTGTAGAAAGTCTTTACAAGGTAGTCCAAGTACGTTTAGAGAAAGATTGAGTCTTCAGTCTAAATGTAGATTATTGTACATAACAGAAGACAATAATAGTAAGTAGCAAAAAAAAAAAAAAAAAAAGAAAAAAGAAAAAAAGAAAAAAAAAGGAGCCAAAAAAATCAGTAGGTGAGTGAGCTACTTTTAAAAATCATAAAGAAGATGAAAAGGTGAAAAAGGAATAAATTTTTCATACTTCTTTTAAAAAGCAAAGCATTAGGCTGTACAGTTGATATCAAAATAATCTACTGGCTCACAGTTAAAGGCTTGAGCACCTTAAGAGATGCATCTTCATGCTTGATGCCCTTTATGACTAATCTCTGAGACAACATATTTTCTGTGCATACTAATATGCTTCCTTTCACATATAGCACCATACTTACCTTCATTCCTTGTTATTATGAGCCCAGTTACAAGATCTAATGCTGTTTTGTGTAACATGGATTTGTAAATCTAAAGGTATTCCAATATAGCTTAGAGAATGTACTTACATAAAATCTTGTCAATGCTGAGAACATTTGAAGACCCTCAAATATACCACAGACATTGTATCTAGAACAACAAAGTTTTTATTCCCCCTCTCCCACAATCTTAGTGCAGCCTTGTTTCATATTTAAATTAAGGAACTTGAATTTTGGCTTCAGACTCTTTCTCCTGCTTAGGCATTTATGAATTGGAGGCATATTTGAGGCTATTTTATTAGATGTGAATTTAACACATTGTAATCACATGTCTAATTCCTACTAAATAAATTCCTTTAGTTTCAATATCAGGGAATCTCTTTTGCTTGGTTTCCTCTTGTAAGCCTTTGCAAGTGTCTAGTTTTAAAATGACAATTTTCATAGAGGATTTTTCCTTCCCTTCTAATCTTCTCCAGTTTTTAAAAGACAGAACAGTTACAGTGCTTAGGAGTTCCTTCCCTCAGCTGAAAACTTTTGGATTGCTGTTCATTTTCCCTCTAACAAAGGCTAAATTAAGCAACTGTGGTTTTTTATTGTCTTTGTTTGTTCTTGATAATCTGTTTCCCAGAAGAATCATTAGTTATTTAATGTCTATTTCTTCCTGTGCTACTTGCAGCTAAATGATCCTTTCCCATGAAGTAATAATCATTCAGCCTAATAGAAATGGAGAGTGAACAAATGTAGACATTTGGTCTTAACTGGAAATTATTCATTTGCATTGTTGCTAAACAAAGGCATCAGAAAAGGTGTTTTCAGTGGTGAAGGCTGTGAGAACAGATATCCTGATGGACTATGAGGACATGATTCCATACAACCTCCTAGAAAGTCTGATAATCACATTAAAAAAAAAAAAAGTTTGTTATGATAGTCTTGTCCCTGAGAATTACAGCACCCCAGAAGTAGGAGTCTTGTAATGCTTGATTTAGCTCTTGTCAGAAGATAGGTCAGTTGCATCAGAACATAATCTCAAAAATTGTGCAGTGCAGTGAAGTTTTATGTAGGGTTAGATGCAAGTGTGTGTGCACATGTGCTTGCATTTACTAACCATGTCCATACATTCAGACCTGCCCTTTTAAAATTCTCACCTTTCCTTCCTGATATTCCCTGGTCTATCAAAGCGATTTAACGAAAAGTCATGAGAGTGTTATAACTTAAGGGCCAGCGCCATGTCATACACAGCAGGATGTGGCTGGGCACATTCAGAGAGAGTAGCAGCTTTTTACTGGTAAAGATGACAGACTTGGACTATGGAGCGTCTATAGGTACAGTATTGTGTATTTCTGTCTGTGCTTGGATTATATTGTAAAATGTTATGTACTTGAAATCTCTTTTGTGGTTTGTCCAACATTTATAAACACAACTCTGGGAAGTATTAAAAATGGTTTTATTTCATGGAGTGTAAGGGGAAAATATACCTGTAACTTGAGCCTTATCTTTGTACAGTGAATTTCACATTTCTATATGTCAACATCCTGATTGTTTTGTATGTTGATATGATGGCAGGAATCCCTAATAAAATTACACTGGAGAAAAGCTTTCTGTAGTTATGACAGTTCTTGTGGGGAAAGGTTTTCTATAAATAATACTTTTTGTCATGGAGTACTTAGAATATAATATAGTAGAGATTTCTTACGATGTTACAATGTTTTCAATATGATTTTCTTTATTCACCAGCTGGTGAGACACTAAAAAGTACTTTAAAATACGATGTTATTAACATGACTTCAGGCTTATTTACCAAGAGACTGTTGGTTTGCCTGGTTACTGCATAAGAGTGAGTCAGAGTCCTGAGACACAATTGCTCACACAGAGTTCAAGCTGAGAGGCTGAGAGGCTGGTTTTAGTCAGGCCCTGGCAGTGGACATATGGCTGTGATCTTGTAGAGACAGGTCGTGCTAGGCTATGTAGGAAAAGCTGTGCTTTCTTACATTGAGTTGGTTCGGAGCTCTGACAGAGCAAAGGAATTTGGTAAGAAATGTACAGTCTGCAATGAAGCAATTTATAATTCTGGGGAGCTAAGAGAAATAGAAGCTAATTCCTGAGCACATAGAACATTTAGATGAAGATATTACTGTATTTTGTAGAAAGTGCCAAAGTCTAAATAGACTCTGGCAAATTGAAACGTGAAAAACCAGGACTATATAGTACAGGTAGATCTATGAATTCAGTTAAAAGAAGTTAGAAGGTTGTAACACAAGCCTTCGAAAGACGTTGCCTTCCTGCTTTAATGTAAGAATAAAATATATCCTCCTCAACATTGTTTGTATTCTGAAGTCCTACTATAATTTATGAAACTAGCATTTGTAAAACGAAGTATTTTTACTTTGGGTAGAAACTCAGCATTTGCCATAACTTCTTTCTGAATAATCACACAAATTTCTCTAAAATTACGACTCACTGAAATGTCATGCCAGAGGTACGTTTGAAGAAATTACGCTGCATTTTCTGGTGCTAATGGTCAGTGTGGGTCTATGATAAGAGATGTGACGACCAAACCAGAGATCACAAGAACTGGAAGGCAAGAAATTTTATCTGGAAGTCAAGATACATCTCTTAACATTTTGTTTGGTTGTGTTGGCTTTTGTTGTGTTGAAATCCCAAAGGAAGTAATTGTCTCTTCTGTTTGCATGGATTTGCAGTAGATTTCTTTAAAGGTGTCATTTTATATGGAAAAAGACGTATGCCTGAGACACCCTGTGAAGATTTCAGCTGTCACAGCTGTTAAATGCCATACTACAAGACTGATCCCATAGTGTTACATCTTTCATTCTGCCCCTTTACAAAGGTGATTCCCTCGTCAGCTTTATCCTCAGAAATCTGAGGGAGCTGCTGTGACATTTAGAAGCTGTCTTGCTTAGAGTTTCTTTCTCTTAAGGCAGGTGATTGATGTTCATCTCAGCCAGATGAACTCCCTGCAGTGGTCCTATTTGGCACTGTTACAAAGGTTCACAGCTTGCCCACAGGTCCCATAGCTCACTCCTAGAAAGCATGGGCACTGTTTGTCCCTGTGATGCTTAAGAGTGTAGGATGAAGTTATAGCTGTGGCACAACTCATCACACTCATCACACATGCGTCAACTGCTATAACCAGCCATAGCTCAGTGCTTGTGTGTTGTGGTGTGTTGGGTTTTATCGGGTTTCCCCCTGGGCCATGGCTGTGTTCCTTCGAGTCTTGTCATCTCTCTGCAGCCCTGCCCTTGGTCTAGAGAATTCCAGGGAGTCTGTTGAGGGACTTGACAGGTTCTCAGTTTCCCCTTCCTCCTTTTATTCATTTTATTGGTTACTGAGGTTCTTTTTGTTTCAGGTCACCCCCCTAACCCTGATTGGTCCCACGTCTGTACCCTTCCCCTGCCCCCACCCTGTTTATAAAGCGCTGCACAGAGGGGACAACTCACTTTTGTGGAGGCTCCTGCTTTGGGCAAATAAACCAGTCACCCCCTGCAAAAGTCCTCTCTTCATTTCCCCCTCGTCACTGCCACGCTTCTGTCGAAGGCAGAGACCCACAAAACCAGAGGAGGTACTGAATTGTACCCATTTGTGCTGGATCGGAGCAAGAGCTAACCAAAACAGGATGTGCAATCCCTGGAGCTGCATCTGAACCCCGGCACAACTGGTGCCCAATGTGCAGCTGCAGCCTCGGCACCCCGACATCCACGTGTGCTGCGTGAAATCAAAGCTTGGAGCGCGCAGTGGCAGGGCGTGCCAGAGAAGTGTGCGCACAAGGCAGCCACTGTGAGAGGTCTGTGACATTAGCAGACCCCACAGAAAAAGTCCCCGAACCAGCTGTGGAGTATACCCAGCGGGACTTGGAGAATAGGACTTTTTGTGTGTTTTGTACCACTGACAAGGCTCAGCTGGGGAAAGGCAGCTCCTTCTGCACCTGAGGAGTATTTCCCAGATGAGGATCCCACCACCACCACCAAATTTTCCTCGGACGGACAGTGGGTTGTTACTTTCCTTTTTGGGGTAACTGTCTCTTGGAGTTCCAATTTGGAACAAAGGCATAAGCCTAGGGATTCCTTCCCCTGAAGGAAGCTCACTTAGAGAAGGTAAAAAGCTGCATAGCTTTAATGGACACGCCACATGCATTCTTATGCTAAAAAATCCATCTGAGGCTTCTTACTTTCTCCCTTTCTTTGTCTCCCATGCACGTGGCCAAGGGTGGGCTTTTGCTCTTGCAAGTGCGGGTTCTTGAGGAACAATAAAGCACTAATTTCTACTTCAGCATCGTACAGTGATGGAGGAGAAAAACATAGTTATAAAAATAAAAATTCAACATGTGCTTGAAAAATTACCTGTTCTATTTATTTCATTCTGACATTTCCCATATATGCTCACTTTTATTTTCATTGAAGAAATGTTTGTTGAGCTCATCAGAAGGCAGATACTTTGGAGAAGCAAAATTGCACCCTAGAATCTTCATCAGTGTCATGATGAACAATTGCCTACTAGTTGCTAGTTGCAAAAGATGAAGAAATACAATTGGCTTAAATGACCTAAAAATCCAGGTGAAATAGGCCACATTTCTTTGATTGAAGAGTAATTGAGTATATTCTTTGAATCTATTATATAGTAAATATTTCTTTTATAGAAAAATGATTAAATATGTTGACTGAATAGTGCACCTATTTATGGAAAAAAGTGGTAGACAGAAGAACATGGAAAGCCTCTCATTTGTAATATTTCATATCTTCTGTCAAATTGAAAGCTCTGCTGCAATTTTCTGTATTTAGAACTTCTGAAAAGCCTAGTTCTAAATACATTTTAAAATATTTTCTGTGTTTCAGTGTTATGCACATGAATAATTCCCTAAAGAGAAATTTTGATAGGGCTGCAGGTACTTTTGAATTAACTTCTAGTGCAATGGATCTCTCAATAGAAACTTAAATGTCATCTAATGTGTTTTTCTCAAATCTTCAGATTCTCAGATATTCAGCTACTTCTTCCCTGAGATAGGTCTCTATGCGCACAATGGCATACACTTTGGGTATGGGAAAAAATGACTTCTGCAAAGCCAAAACCAAAATAAAGGCTTCTGAGCACCAAGTTTGCTTAAATCTTCTTCTTGAGACCTGAGTCAACAGCTGTACTCAGAAGGTGTATAACCACTGGATATACCCAACCCAGTAGCACAGTGACCATCACCACTATTTTACTGGCTTTGCCTAGCTCATGGCATGAACTTTTCTTCCTGAGATCCTGATATACAGGAAACTGTAATAACAGGGACAGTTACAGGGAACTGTAATAACAAAGGCAATGTAAGGATATATCTCTGCTGTGCTAATGGGCATAAAACAAAAATAAACATCCACTGGTAGTAAAAAATAGATTAAGTCAATTTTGCTTCATAGCTGTCTAATTTGCTCTTGAAATTTCAACCTACTGTTAAGCCAGAATAGCTGACTTGAATTTTCTTTGGACGACTCACCAGAAATGTTACTTACTGTATATTTGAGACCATTATTATATCCCCACAACTTTTGCAGTCACAGATGTGTGGGACATCCTCTTCGCTGTTTGCCCCTGCCCTTTCCCACACCTATTGTTTTCACAAAAAGCTGTTTTGTAACCTCAGAAATGAGGTAAAACATAATGTCTCCAAAGAGCTGAAGTGCTATCAGTGCTCAGAGAAAGGACTCACCTTTTAATGTGTGAGCAGCCCTTGTCATAGTGCCCCATAGCTGTGCTATTTTAAGTGCTCTTACACTAGCACAGCAGGCCTGTATCATGTGGGTAGGAAGCTCAGAAGCTGAAAACAGAATTTCTACTGCCAGCCATGTACTCATGACTTCCTCCTTCATGTATGTTGTTCTTCTGATCAAAGTCTCCTTTGCTGTTGTGATTTAGGCAATTACCCTCCACAAAGCACAAAGCTCCCCCTGTCAAAATGTCATTTCCAAAGCCTCTCTTCTGCTTTCACCTCCCATGCGCAAATTTATGACACACCCTGGATGTACAAACAATTGTGCTGAACTTCAGCATAGCCCCTGAGCTGTAAACCATGTACGACTTATTGTTGTACAGGAACATTGTGTGCTGGACAGTGTGACCAGTTTTTTATAGTCTGTAATAGTGCATAATATGTGCAAATTTTTATGACTTGCATTGCAGCACTCGCTTTGCTGTATTTGTTAAAAACCCACAATTACAGACAATTTTACTATAATAGCACTCTCAGAAAATTTATAAAACATCAGGACCCTTATGAAGCATCTGTTTCACAGATTTTGGCTCTGCAGGTGTTGCTGGTGCCTCTGAGTAACAGCTCTGGCTTTATGGTTGTACTTTGCATATTGACTTCTGGCATTATCAGTACCCTCTTGGCAGGGCAGCAAGAAGTGCATTAAGTAAAAATTATCAGCAAATCTCTGAAATCACAAGATATTCCTCCCAAGAAGCTCCAGTAATGCATCACAAAGTAGCAACCTAGAAAAGAGAATATAGCAAACCTAAAATTAGGTAATCACTACTGAGTGTTAATAAAGTAGACCTCACATCTACCTAAACATTTTAAAACTTTGAATGTACACAAGAGAGCTTTGATAATCATGGTGTTTATATTCTCTCCAAAGATATACAAAGTAAGCAGTATAATCCTATTTGCATTTGTATTTATCCAAGTATTTGGCTCCCATATAGATTATAAAACAAAGAGTAGAAATGACAAATACCACAGTGGTGTTATCGGCTATAAACTGTGTGTTCTTCAGAGATTGTTTTACTATGAATTTCTTCATGTTTTCATTTTCCAAATCCTTCCTGTTTATGGTGAGTGTTTGGTGGATTTAGCCTATTGGAAATACTGTAATGAATCAGAGAGGAGCTAGTAATGTGGGAGAAGATGTTTTAAAGCAGAAGTTCCACACCAGACTGAACTAAAATCAGTGAAGAGATGGAGGACCTAAGCAAGTCTTAGCAGAATATCCCAGAGCCAGACACACTGGTCAAGGCTCAGGTAATTGGGATCTCTAGCATCAGGATCTCAGCATCTCATGCTGACATGATGGAAGTCAAAGCTAAAAGTGTAATTTAGCACCCCTGCACAACAACTTGAGGTTCCTCTCCCCCCAAAACAACTAACCATTTTGGTAAAGGTGTTAAAGCCCTACTCAACTTGGATAACTATATCATTCAATTTCATTATGACTTTAGAGTGAAGTAAACCATGAAACATATTTAACCGAAATATAACCAGCATCACCAGCTGTCTTAAATTCTACTGTTTCTAATCAGTTTATTGTTAAGATGCATGTATGTATGTATGTATGTATGTATAAAAATGCCAGCTTATCATTCAGCTATTTTTTCTTTCTGTTCTTGTTCAGGCCACAGGACCTACCACAAGTAATATAAAGACCAAAATGGAAGCAGATTCTACAGGTTGTTGTAAACACTTGTTCCACTGAGTTGACTATAAAGAAGAAAGATATTTTATTTCTTTCTTTTCCATTAGTCCCAAAGTGATTATTGGGTTACATCACCTCAAATATTTTAACGTATAATTCACATATTGCAATCGCTTGCTTTGTTCCATCTAAAAAACTTTTACTGGATGTTTTTAAAATAATTATGAAGCATTGTCACTGCAGTTATTTCGATACTTTTAACATAATGACTAATTTTAAGAACATAGTTTTACATTTCTCAAAATGTATTTCTTAAGTTGTATTTTTTAAAAAAGTGTACATGCCTAGTTGCTTCTAGCAATTAAAGACAAGGTACACAGGTATTGGTACCAGAGTTTTATACATATGGAAACAGCACATTTCCAACAAAGATGTAACTAAAGTGTGAAATACATTGTATGATTTTCAGAGAAAAACTGTGAGCAGAGTATTAGAAAATGCTCTATGAACCAAGGCCAATGCAACTTAAATAAGGGGCTACAGCTCTTAGTTTATCTAAAACTTCTAAAGCAGCTATAATAACAAAACATTAATTATTTACTGTCTGAAATTTGAGCTTAAGTATGATTGAAGAAATATGAAGAGGTGTCTTTATCTTCTGGGTTGCTGGGGATCAGAAATCTGTATTTACCACAAATATAAAATAACTTGTAAAGCGCTTGTCCTCATTAAAAAAAACCAACAAAAAAACCACTGTTCAAGAGTGTCCTCTTGTGGCACTATAGAATAATCCATATGAAGTGTTTATTATGCTATCAGATTTAGCTGATGGTATCATGGATAAATGCGGGTAGCCACAACTTAGATATTTCCAGCTTAGTCAAATGGAATACCTTTAGTAATTTTTTCTTCTGCCTGTCTTGTGCTTTTGAACTTACTTTTCTCACCAAACTCAAAGTAGTAACAGGAGATTTTTAATTTGCTGAAGGACTGCTTCAGTGGTTCCAGAAGTTAATGGGGATGTTGGGCAGGATCACAGGAGGGAAATCTGTCCATCCAGGGCTGTGGCCTCTGATGTGCATACTGATTTCTCACTGATTTCTCTAAAAGGTCCTAATGACTGTGGATACATTTCTGTGTAGGCAGCTGCTCCTGAGCACTGTGTAGTAGGATGGGAGACCTCAAGAATCTGATACTACACTGCAAAATAGGTTAAAACAGTGCTGGAGAGTAGACACAAAAAAAAGGGAACCAAAGTGAAGCCAATAACAGTTGTGTAGTTGATAAGCATGAAATGCCAGGATGAAATATTTAATTTATAAGGGATTGTTTCTTCTCATGAACATCCGATTATTTAAGAAAGTCTCACAGTACTTTTGTGGAGCAGGGTTTTTAACTGACAAATGTGCTATGGAAAGTTCCTGCCAGCACTGTTCATGGTCAGATGAATAGTGCCAGGGCCTCTGCTGCATTTCACAAAATGGTCGAAAATGAAATCATTGCCTGAATAATTTTATCAAGCAGTTCTCTTGAATTTTATCAAAGAACTATAATTGATAAAATTGTTGTGGTGTCTGGTTAGTCCCTGAAAAATCTTTGTGGTGATACAAAAGAAAATTAGTTTCTAATACTTAGTTTGACGAGAACAGGATGTACTCACAAAAAATAAGTTATCCAAGACAGAGGGCTTTGATTTTAGGCTTCATTTAGCAAGAAAAAGAAAACCAAAGATATTTGAGAATCCCCTTTGGAGAAGGCAAGCAAGAAAAGCATCTGGGAAAGGCTTGCCTTGAAAACTGTTGTGGGCTGATAACCTGAAAACCAGGTTTCCAAGAAGAGTTATTATAAATAAGCTCAGTATCATTTTCTTGACTGCCCAGATGGTGTTTGCAAGATGAAGCTAGTTTCCATGTTCTTGGGGGATGTTTCTGTGCCCATATTATTTGTAAATTATTTGTTTTATTTTGCTTTTCATCAAACCCACGATGGGTGGCATTTCTTGGTGTGCTGGCTAAGATTTGGAGTCGACTGCTGATTTCTTGGTTTTCTTACCTCTAACGACTGAGAAAGTTCTTATCAGCCCCAAACATAATGTTCAAAAGGTAAAAATGCACAAAACTGTTATTATTCTTGTTGTCTAAATGGAAGTGGAGAATAGAGATCAGTTGAGGAACTTAGAAATAGTTAGGAAAAACCCTTAACATGAAGGGAATGTCAAGTCTTTGGGTCTTCAAAGGAAACTGTATATAGAAAACTCAGTTTGTTAATTAATGAGTAAGTAATTTTTTGAAAGGACCTTCAAGTAAGTTTTCTAACAAGAAGACTTCACTTTCAGGAGATAGTGCTCTATCTTACACAGTTTACTTATAGTTGTAGGTAGCAATCCTCAGAACTGCAAAAACCATATTATTAACATTTATTCTATATTGATTTCCTTTGGGGCCTACTTCATTATGGATGCCATTAATTTCCCATAAATATTAGACAAATTCTCGCATGTTTAAGTATTGGGTGTCATTTGTATTTGGCTATTCTTCTGATAGTTTTGTGGTGATCATGTTGCCTGCTCTGCTGGAACCAGATGGGCTGTGCAGACTGCTTGGATTCACCCCACTGGCTTTATGGATGTGGATGTTGCTTCTGAGGCCAGCAGATATGCAAGAACCCTTGCAGAGAATCAAGAGAATAATAATTTTTTTCTTGATTCCTTCGATACCTGGGTCCATGTGCCTGCTGGTCCATGAGCAGAATGCCAAAGAAGGAAGAGGTGGAAGACCTTTGTCAGCAGTAAGGTGTGTCTAACATATCTTAGACCTGAAAAATTATATCATATGACTTGTAAATTCTGACTTCTTATTTGCGTTATATGAGTCAGCCTGATTAGGTGAGTTACTTGGGCAAAGGAGTAACATCAAGGTGGGAACAGAAGTCCAAGAATATTCAGTGATTCACCTACAATTCTTCATAACCTATATCAATTCACCTTAGTGGCTTTAAATCCTGTTGAAATTTCAGATTTTAAGGAATCTGGCTTGCATTGAAGGTGTCCAGTGTCAGTTTTGAGTTGGGAGAATTTGTCCCAAAAGCAGTTTCTGAATAAATTTATTTTAATGATTATTTTAACTTGCAGAATTGATCTGTGAAAACACAAAATCAGTCTTGAATCCCTCCTTTCACTCTTGCCTTCTTACTATTATTAAAATCAAGATTGATTAACTTGTAACAAATTTTATTGCCTTGTTTCCTAAAAGAAAAACTAGCAATAGGACTCCAAAGACTCAAATACTCAAGGAAAGTATTGTAAAATAATATCTACTTGAAAGTGTCTACTTTCAAACGAGAACTTCAGATTGAATGAGGCATTGCTGAAGTTCCTTCATCTTAAGGGGAATTCATGATTACAGAAGAGAGTACTGAAATCGTTTTGAGATTAACCCTTACCTGTGCCTTACATACTCAGTCTCATGAAGCTTAATGATAGCAACAGTTTCTTATTTGATTGCATTCTGGAAGTAAATTGTTGGCATTAAGTTGTAAGAGAGAGCTGCAGGCAGCTTTATATTTAATCTAGGCTATTTATATATTTGAAGTTGAAAGTTGAGAAATGGATGGGCCAGGCTTCCTGCTATTTCCATTACTCTTTCTTTTCCTTCAGTAAGATCCAAACAAATCTAGATTTGCAACAAAATTTGTGTGTAATATGAACCTTATTGTGGTTTTTAGTTTTAAACACAAACATCAAATTCAAATATATAATAATCTTTTTTGAATGACATCTTGATTAATAAATTTCATCTGACATGATCCTGTGTATTTCATTTGCATTGAGGCACTGCAGTGCACATTTAGAGGAGCTGAGCTAATTTAGTATTTCGGAGTCTTCCAGACTCAGTTGGACCTAGGAAACAAACAAAACTGTGGATTTTGCATTCATACTACTAAAAATATTCTCACTGATCTCAATAAAGTCAGGATTTCACTTTCAAGAGTGTCCTGATTTCATGTAGCTTCAGCAGATCAAAAGAATTTTGCAGAGGTATATATGTCTATGTCAAAGAGTTTGTTGAATATTTAACAATTTAAACACTTTCTTCCTATTTCTTTTGATGGAGAACTTCGCTCATTGAACTCTTCTAATAGTACACTGTGATTAATTATTTTATTTTAAAATTAGGTTTTATTGTTTTTATTAAGCCCCACAGCTGATTTAGTGACTAAATATCAATTTTATTTAATACCTTGTACTATGTTTCTGCTCCAATACATTGTTTATGGAAATAGTTTTGTTTCTGTTATACCATTTAAATTTCTGATTTGATTTTCATGTCAAGCAATGTAAGCCTGTTTGACGAGTGGAAAATATACAGTTTTGATACAAGCTGGAATTTTGTGTACAATTGTTTCTCACTTAAACATAATTGTCAACATAGTTGTGGTTTCATTCGCAATATATCAAAGTAGGAATAGTGTAAAAAAGGTATGTTGCTTTGTAACCTATCAAATTAAATATCAGCTAGTTTTTAATATTCATACATTCATACAACCTATTATACAAAGCCTATTTATCCGGATTAAAAGTAAATAAAGAAAAATTGTTCTAGATGTTTAAGACAGTAAAGAAATGTTTGAATAAGATGTCTTACTTGCTATGAATACTTGAAACTTTGGTAACTTTTAAAAAGGTAGTGGAGAGAATACAATTGTGCATATACCCAATTCTAATTGCTTGAATGTTGTAATTGAAGAAAACCTTAATCTTCTCACTCATTTCATGTTAGGCATATAGTCTAACTGTTCTTATGGAACTGTAGGAATACAGTTCTTATGTCTTCATTTGGCATCCTCTGAGCTCTCAATTTTGAGGGTCTTCTTTGCTCCATTAAAGAATTTCCTTTACAAGAGGCAGGATCAGATAAAATCTACAGTCATTGCCACTACTGAGCATTAAACAGGTCATATCTCCTGAAGATGGGCATTCAGTCCCATGGTTTAGTTGATGTGGATGTGTTAGGTCACAGGCTGGACTTGATGACCTCAAAGATCTTTTGCAGCCTAGTTCAGTCTGTGATTCTATGTGATTCTGTAATGACTGTTAAATACAAGTAATTCATTTTTATTTTTAATTATGTTATAAATACACTTTGTTGCTGTCTTTAATGTAGTAGTAGGAAGAATTGTGTTGTGCTAAAAAGGTATTATTTAAAAAAAAAAAGTACTTAGTAGATTGATCTATTCCAGCACAGTTTCTGCATTCGAAAAGTGTTATCCAACAACATATAAAAGTTGCTTGTATAATTCTAATGTCACACTACTATAGCCTAGTTGTACACAAATCATCTGAAGTGAAGTTGTTCTCCAGTGTTCACATGAGATCAAAAACTAGTTTTAATGCAGCACAATGTAATGAAGAGCTATGAAACTGTGCTAAAATAACACAGTTATCTTACAGTGGAGGAGAAGTTTTGCTTTTTCCTGATCAAAATCAGCATTCATCATGATTTGCATTAAATAAATGTGTCTGATAACATTAAGTGTTGTCACATAGTATAGACAGGAAAGTTTCTGAAACAGATAATCCTTGGAACAAAAGTGAATAGTTCAAGGACGCACTCAGAAAAGTCCAGAGTTGCATAGTCATCTTACCTAAATGGACAGCTGAAATCAAGGTTGGCTTGCTTTTTTAACTTATATGTATTAATAGCTACTTATCTTTAAGGAATATTTTACCAAGGGCTTTAATTCTAATTTTTAAAACTGCAGTGTCTTTAATCTTTACCTTTAGCTTTAATATTTTTCTGGTTTTAGTTCTTGCCTTATGGAGTGTCCTGTGAATGATTTACGTCAAATAAATCTGTTATCAGAGCTTTGTTTTAATACACTCTTTAGTGAGGTGGTAGAATACAATGAATACATTTCTTTAATCAACATTTCTATCTCATTGAAGCACATCCATAAACAATTCAAGATAAATCTTGTATTGTTTATATCCTCTAAACCTCCATAATTACTATGTAGTAATTTCTTTATTCAAAGTCTTCAGAATAGCTTCTTTTTTGTTTTGTTTTGTTTCTTGTTTCTTTTGCTTTGTTTTGTTTTTCTTTTTTTTTCTATTTTTTAATAGAGAAAAAATATTTAAGACAGGCAATAGAAACGTAACTATTAGAGTAGAAAGCTTGTATTCTTAAGTAGAGGAGATTGTTTAGCATGGATCAGATGAGCCTTTACACAGGAGGCGAATTTAATCATAGAATCATAGAATCATCATGGAAGAGACCTACAACATCATCCAGTCCAACTGTCCACCCAGCAATTCCTTAACCACTAAGCTATACCACCAAGCAACAGATCCAGACTTCTCTTAAATACCTCCAGGGATGGTGACTCCAACACCTCCCTGGGCAAACTATTCCAGTTCTTGACCCCCAAAGGTGAAAAAAGCCCTGAATCTCTGCTGTCTTAAGGCCATTTCCTCTGGTCCTCTCACTGTCGGCAGAGAGAAGGAGACCGGCCCCCACCTCACTACACCCTCCTTTCAGGGAGTGGTGTAGGGTGATGAGGTCCCCCCTGAGCCTCCTCTTCTCCAGACTAAACAAACCCAGATCCCTCAGCCATTCCTCATAAGACATGTTTTCCAGTCCTTTCACGAGCCTTGTTGCCCTTCTCTGGACATGCTAGAGCATCTCAAAGGCCCTTTTGAAGTGAAGGGCCCAGAAACGATCAGGAGTCAAGGTGTGGCCTCACCAGCATTGAGTACAAGGAGATAATCACTTAATTATGCTGGCCAGGATGCCATAGGGCTTCTTGGCCACCTGGGCACACTCTTGGCTCACACTGAGCCACCTTCAACCAGCACCCCCAAGTCCCCTTCTGCTGAACAGCTCCCCACTCTCCACTCTCCACTCTCCACTTCCCACTCCCCATTCCCCACTCCTTCCTCAGCCTGTAGTGCTGCATCAGGTTGTGACCCAAGTGCACTACTCCTTATTGAACCTCATGAAGGGATGAAAATAGATTTCAAATTTTGTTTCGTATATACTAATTAACAACAGGAATACATCATAGCTTTTCAATGAAAGGGGAAGCGATGTATTGGACTTGCTCAATATTCTTCCCTTTATTTCTTCCTGTTTCACTTCTCTGAATCACTTTCATTAAATGTGATGTTGATCTTCCATCCCACTTCTAAATAGACAATATGAGCTAGAGAAGGGGAAGAATAGAATTGTCTTCTTGTCAGCTTAGAAAATGGAACTGATTTTACATATGCTTAGAAATACACAGCTAATACAAAACTAGACTAGTGTAGCATCCCAGAGTTTGATACTAATCACATTGTGTTTCTTTCCTGCCAAAAAGAATTTGGACCCTGTGGATTTATGTTGATTATTAACCTTCTCTTATTTCCAATTAACTCTGCTGTGTGGTACACAAAGTTACTGAAAGATTGACTCTGAAAAACCAAATGCATGATACTCGCCTTTAAAATGTAACTAAGATTATTAATTCAAAAGTGTATTATTTCTACATGCAATGTATGAGCTCATTTTCTTCATTCTTTTCTTTTGGAATTGCTTTTTTATTTTCCATGCTTTTGGTGAGATCTTCATCTACTGCCTACATTATACTCCTGCTGAAGAGTGTTCACAAAGGGTTGTGCTTTGTGCTTTGTTCATAGGTTTAAACAAAGTAATATCATACCATTTATCATGATATTATTTCAACTAAGCACTTTATTGTTCACATTGCTGAGATAAGCCTTAATAAAGAGTAAAAATCAGAGCACTTTCTGAAAAATTGGGAGAGTAAATAGCCCCCTGGCTAAATCACAGACCTATTGAAGTAGAGCAAATATCTGGAGATTGTCTTCATGCACTGTCCCCACTCGAAACCAAGACAACTAGAGCAGATTTCTCAAGGCCAATCTCCAGCTGGTACTGAATGTCTCCAAGGACAGAGATTCTACATCACTGTCCTTTGTGGCCATCTGCTGGAGTCAGTCCAGTGTGAGTAGAGAGAAATGACCATCTCATTCAATCTGCTGGCAATGCTTCTCCTAATGCAGACCAGGTGATTGTTGGCCATCTCTGCAGCATAGGCACAATGATGACTCATATTCAACTGCCCACAGAACCTCTAAGTCTTTTACTTTTCCTCTAAGTTTCTCCTCAGCTGTGTGTCTCAGCTTGTTCTGATGCGTGTCATTATTTCTCCCCAGGAAAATGACTTTTCCTTCCCCTTTGCTCATCTCAATGAAATTCCTACTTACCCAGTTCTCCAGTTGTCTGACAACACACAACCAGCTGGAGTACCAATCAGATAGATCAGGATTGTTTTTGTAGCATTGAGACACATACTTTAAATTATGTGTGCTATGTAAATGCAAGGTAATACTGGCCCTGCAAAAGTTCGTTGATATTTCCCATAGAACAACTGCTTTTACTGAGCCTTTGAAGAATTCTTTTCTTTAACCAAGCCACTATCACTCAGCTAGATACGCTTATACATAAGTGTATATCAAGAGTGAAAGAAATGATTTTACTGTTAAAGAAGAACATATAAATATGTGCCATCCTGCTGGATCTAATCCATATACTACTTATGACAGATGTTACTTGGGAAAGTTTTCTGTGATGAAAAAGGCTGTCTGCTCTCCTCCTTCAGGGAGGTTCTGACCACCTAGATGCACATGCGTATGTAGGGGAATTGTAAGTTTGTGATCAGGGACATCTGCATTCAGATCTTTGCCACAAATTTCTGTTATGACTAGGATTGCTCAATGAACTCAAGTTGCTTCAGTTCAGTTAAATTATTGAAGGAAAAAAAAGAAAACATTTTCAATTGGCAAAGAACATTTATTTCATTGTTCTCAAGAATGTAAGCCAAAATCTAATAAAGTAAAAACATCAGCAAACTTTTATCCAAAGACCAAAGGGTAACAGAAAAGAAAAAGAAACCTGCATGCACTGGAAGACCTGAATAGTTAATAAGTTAGGTGGTTTCTAAAAAAAGAAGAAACTCAAGGCTGTGACTAAAGAAGCAAACAAAACTCCAGGTCACCTGCTGTAGGGCAGCTCTGTCACGGCTTATGTCACGTTCTCACAGTGAATTCCTGAGCAAATACACCTTGCACAAACAAACGTCAGGGGCTGCATTTCAGTAGTGCTGAACAAATGTTCCAGCAATGAAGCGTGCTGTTCCTTGGAGAGGCACAGCAGCAGCCGCAGCAGCGGCAGCCGGATACAGCGTCCCTGCGGGCAGGGGCAAGCCTGGCCCGCCCTGGGGTGCCACACCAGCAGCCTGGGACAGAGCAAGGCAGGAGGCCTCTGTGCAGGATTCTGTCTGATTTCAGGCTATCAGCTGTAGGAAACACACATATAGGTAAATGACGGTCATCAGGCAGGCATGGAAAAAGGCAAGTCAGAGGGACTTTTCACTTGGTCCTTGTGCTTTAGTCTGCTTTGGTTGTTGTGCGTGTCATGAACCAAAACTTCAAAACTCAGCAAGGTCTTTTCAGCTGTATGTGTTCAGCTGTATAGGAAAGACTCTCCAGCTTTTCCTTGGTGAGGGTAGTTATGCAGTTTCCCAGACTGATTAATGTATGGTGTTATGATTGACAGCTGATACTTCTCTATGTACATTTCCATGCTGTCAGTACTCTGCTACTTATAATGCACAGAGTTAGAAAATATAAAGGTAATGTGGATCTTCTTTAGCTGAATAGGAAGCCTCTAGCTAGTGAAACTATTCTTTTTCTGAGCTGAAGGAATTTCAAGGCATAGCCTGCCTTTATTTCACCCTAACATTTCATACTGACATGAAATCATGTTCAGCCCATTTTGTCAACACAACCATGTACTTTATGCGTATATTTTTAAAACTTTCATAAATTTGTATGTTCGTATTTCGTATTCGTATGTTCAATAACTGTAGCTACTTTCCACTTTAATCATGCCAGTATTTTAATTGGCATAATTAAGAGTGGAGACACAAAAAGGTGTAGCCTGTGCAAAGACAACTATACAGAATCTGCATGCTAGCACCAAGGTGGTATTGAGGGAAAGACTCATAGAAGAATTCCAGTTGCTGGAACAGAAAGGATGGCAAGATGGCAGAGCTAGTATTCTGAGTACAGCAAGGTGTGAAGATCCCTTGCTGCTCCTGTAATCAGCTGCTGTAGGTTATTCTAGCCACTAGTATTATTTGCATATATTTTATATTTAAGACTAGGTTACTTTAGGAAAAACTACATATCTATATTAGCTTTTCATGGGTATTTTATAAGCAAACAAATATATCATCTCATCAGGCTGAACTAGAAACAATTACATCATTTAGCTTCACTGTAGTTGTAAGTGCAAACAGCTGTTTTGAGTTCATTGGCAGTCTCTCAGCTAGTTCTAAAATACTTCATCATGCAACAAAAGTGGAGTGGGAGGCATCTCTCTGCACAGCTCCTGCTCTTCAGTGTTTATGTTGCTGAAAAGCCAATCTTTTTCTACTTCTAATGTTTATCTCATACTCTTAATTTCTGTTCCCAACCAGCTGTTTAGATATAATTACTACTAGTCTGTAGTAATGACAAATGTAATTTTGGGGAGTGATTCTCAAGCACGGATTTGGACACCGAGTATAGGGTAATCTCAAGTAATCAAGCAGTTCTCTTTAGGAAATGGTATTACATGAGTGAATAAACTGTATTTGACTGTTTAAAATAACTGGCTTGTTTAGCTCAGCTGCATTGTATCCTGTATCTTGTTAAGGAAACAGATGAAAATGGGTCCTAGCAAAAGTTACAGACTTTTTCGTAAATTTTACGTAAATACAAAGCATGGATGGATATATATAAACACATTTGTAACTGCCATAGAGGCAATGATTTTAAAAGAAATAAACTTTTGAGTTACAAACTCTAGAAAGCAAAGAGGTGTTCTGGGCTCAGTCATGAAATATCAGCAGTTTCTGTAGATGAATAAAGTCTGGGGGATTTTATCATAATCTCCAAACACAGCCTTAGCTTGTCAATATACTGCATACAATGGGGTCATTTATATGTGCAGCTTGAACTGACGTACATCCCAGAATGAGAAGAAAGAGATTAAATCAGTGAATTGAAATGGCTAAGGTTTGTCAAGTCATTTAACATGGAATCTGTTTTGCACTTTCTTTTTGGAACTGCGATTTAACTTAATTAAGGTAGCTACTTTTAATCCCTTGAAATTTTGTTGTCAAATGCTAGAGTGAGTTTTGGCACACAAAAAAAAGACACTAAGGGGATTCAGTTAAATTAAAATAATGCATATTGTGAGAAACATCAGATTCTAGCCATTCTGCGGATTAAGTTTGTTATTGCTTTTGTCCTATTTATACACTACCTGACATGCATGTGGAATGCTCTTGACAACTGAGCAAAGTATTTTAGATTTGTTCTAGATTAACTTCATGATAACTGAAGCAAAGGACAGTGAATAAATAGGAATAAATGATAACAGAATCTTAATATACTTTTGTTACAGTCTGAAATCCTGAGCTGTAGGTCCTTAAAAGAGGTAAAATGAGCAACTCATGAATGGCAGCTAACAGCTGTTTAAAGAGTCCTCAAATATTTCTCATTACTAGAACAGATTCTGGGATGCTTTCAAATGAAAGTGCAAATTCAGGCTGCTCTTACATTGAATATCTATGCAATAATGACAATGTGAAAAGCCATATGAAATAGTGTAACAGATAATATTCTGTATTGCTTTAGTTCGATGCAGCATAAAGATTGGTCTATAAGCAGAGCAGCCTGAACCCACTGCATGCTGTTTAAGATAGTTTTGACAACTTTTAGGGATTTTCTATGGTATCCTTCAAGGAGAATTCAACACATTTGTGCTGAAAATAGAAAAAGTCAATGAACAATGTATTGGGCAAAGTCTCACTGCAATACATTGTTCTACATGGAGCCTGCAAAGATGCTTCGCAAGCAGATCCTTCATAAACACTTGAACCATCAGCAGCACCAACCCCTTGAGCAGTTGCATGGGGCTGCAGAAACACCAGAGCCTTGCCGTGGGTCCATTCCCAGCCCAGCTCTCCTCTCTCAGGTTCACCCTGCATTCTCCAACTCCAGGAAAGTCCACAAGACAATATTGAGGCTTGTTTCTTAGCCCATCACCAAAGGAAATTAATCTCTCTCAAGGAGTCCTTCTGCTCTTGCCATTCCTTCTCCCAGCCATTCTAACCCTTTTTTACAGCAAAGCCTCCTTGCCCTCCACTCTGTCACAAATTACCACTGCTAAGCAGTCTCAGTTAGAATTTCTCTTTCACAACTAAAATAGGACTTTTCATGTCCTAGATTTGGATTCTTCTTCTTCTTGTGCACTGAGCTTAGTAAAGTGCAATCATTTAATCCTTTATTGATCTAGGAGATTTGCTTTCCCTTTTTTTCTTGCTGTCTAGCACTCTTGATATTAAGCAGCTAATTCAAAGTGTATTTCAGGTATTTGTGTAGAGTACTTCCTGATGTGGGATCATGAGACAAGTAACGATAGTTAAAACAGAGAAAGGGAGGTAACTGAGGTGGCATTTATTAGTGCCTTGCCTCACCATCTGCTTGAAGCAGGAAGTCTGCCCCAGAGCAGACTTACAGGGTTGCTATGGACACTAGTATACAATGTGCTGCAAACAGAAAAGGACTGAACTTTCCAGAGGGCCCTTCTGTCAAGTAAGTTGCAGCAACTTGGAAAATGTTGAACCTTTAAGGTTAATTTTTCATCAGTAACAGTCAAACTAGCATTTGTAATAACAAATCTTTACCTTTTGACTATGTATTACAAGTGTTTTGGTTACTTTATTTAGATATGTGACAGAAGTAACTCAAGTTTCTGCTCAGATTTTGCCTCAGTTATTTTGTTCAAAGTCAGTTAGCTAGAGTCAAGGCTAAAGCACTTTCACAAATGAACAGCTCAAAGTAAAGAGTCACAGCTGGAAAGAAATACAGTTAAATCTTGGGTATTAAGATCCTTTCAAGACCAAGATTAAGAAAAGTTTTATGAAGTCTAGAAGGGCTCTGCCTAGGTGGAAACCATTGTCAGACCATGACTATGTTGAGGAGGTAATTCAAAATGTAAATGTGGAATGTGAAATCCGCTCTCAAGTGTGACCTGAGAAGTGTACTTTAGATGAGTTTTCTTGAAAGGTTTTATTACGCTTCTTATGTTAGTCCAGATACCCAAATGTTGCTAAACAGGCTCAAACAATGCAGAACTAATTAGCTGACATACAAGACATTACTTGTTTGGAAGTGGATGAAATAAACATGATCCACCTGAGCAAGATGAAAATTTTCTGTGAAATAAGCAGAGCATGACAAAGGCTGAGCTGTTCTTTATGTAGGCCTGACATCCTACATGAAACTGGTAATGCACCTTCAATTTTGAACAAGCACCAGGTAGTCCAAACTTTATCAGAACATTTTGAAACAAATACAAAAATGCATCAAACATCAGGAACTACCTTTTTTTCCCTTTTTTAAAATACAGATGAAAATTAGGGGTAACGCTTCAAAGGAAGTGGTAGTGTAAAACCAGAAAAGTGACAGCTTTTATGCCACTGTGTTAAAGGAATCAGAGGTTAGTGAACACACTGTGTGAAGAAGCAAAATGTCATCTGTGAAATCCATGTCTTTCTATAGCTCACCCTCTAAGAGAAATAAACTTACAGGAATCTGCTATAGCAGCTAATCATCTTGCAGAGTAACAACTACCCAGTAAAGCACACTTTAAAAATCTTTGAATTATTTTTTGCAATAACTTCAAATGTGCTAAAAATATGTGTTTTGAAAAGCAAGAAAAAGTTTTTTCTAGAAGTTTTTACGCACTCTCACTGAATGGATAGAATTACAGAATTTTTCACTGCTGAAAATACTCAAATGATACCTTTTGTTTGGGTTTCACTGTCTAGTAGTGCTTTGATTAGTAGTTCAGAAGTTAGAATTGGTATTCAGCATGGCTCTGCTCTGTGCTAATTAGCTTGATTGGCAGAGCTAATTAGCCTGGATGTAGCATTGTGCTGATGCAATTAGACAGCTTTTTGATACATAAGCTAATATTGTTGCATGGCAATGTGGTGTTCCAGTTCATTAATAACTAGATTAGCTCTTTCCCTATATGGCATTGCATTTCCTGCTGTAGATGTGTTCACAAGGACTTTGCACAAGGGACAATCTGAAAATTTACCATAAGGATTAACATCCTGCTGGAAACACTTGGACTGGAACTTAAGGCAAGCCAGGTTGCTTTTGCTGCTGCTGATCTTCAATCCTGCCTTAGCAAGACTTCCCGTAAAGAGGTGCATTTGTAAAAGACTTTGAGCCATATTCATTGAGACTAGACTTTAAATGAAAAGGGAAGAGAGTTTTTAGAAAGTGATTTGATAATTGTTGTAGCCAATTAGCTTTGGACTTCTTTATTTCACAGAATCACAGATTGGCTGAAGTAGGAGGGAGCTCTAAGTACTGGCTAGTCCAATACCCCAGCTCAAAGACAACCAGCTAGGCCAGGTTGCTTAGTGCTGTCCCCAGCTGGGTCTTGAATATCTCCAGGGATGGAGACTTGCCAGGGAGAATCCACAGCCTGCACAGGCAACATGTTCTAGTGTTCAATAGTCCTTAGTGTCAAAAAGTTTTTCCATCTATTTAAATGCAAACTCTTGCATTTCACTTTGTGCTCATTGCCTCTTGTCCTGCCACTGGGTACCACTGAGAGAAGCTTGACTGTCTGCATTATAACTTCCCATCAGGTACTTATGCACACTAAACCTTCCCTTCTCCCTGCTCTCATGGCCGTTCCCTCTGTGACAGATGCTTGGGTTCTCTAATCACGGAATATCAGTCTCTTTCACAGCTGTTTGCTAGCGTTGGTCCCATATGTCCGTGTCTGTCTTGTGCTGGGGAGTCCAGGGATGGACCCAGCTTTCCAGGTGTGTCTCACTGGTGCTGAGTAGGGAGAAAGGATCACCTCAGTCTGTTGGTGATACTTTCCTAATGCAGCCCAGGCAACTGTTGGCCTTCTTTTGGGAAACTAATGGCTTTGACTTGTCCAGAGGACTGACAGGTCTTCCTTTCATGCAGTATTTGTAGTTTTCCACTACTGTCTGGAAGTGGGATAATATCATTGGCAGTATTTCCTTTGTTGCTAATTTATAGGAAATATGTTTCTCTTGCTGTCCTTACATCTGACTTTATATTTATTTCAGAAATCTTTAGGTTCTCTAGTGTTTTCCCTACACTTTATAATTTCATATGTATAACCATCCATTTTATTCTTTTTAACATTAATTAAATTATTGTTTTGGTTTTTTTTCCCCAATTGTTGTTTCTAAATGCAGTTCTCTGCTATTTAGACAAAGATTACCAGAATTAAGGAGCTCTGCCAAACACAGCATTTGCCATCAACCACTAACTTGGAATCATGAGGCTATCTACTGGCCAATTTTTCTCTTACTTGCACCTTTTTATAGCAAACTGAGGGTGTTCCTGATGCATAGTGTTATAAATGTGAGGAGATCCAGTTCCAAAAAAAACCCAAAGATAACACAGCAGGTTTAATGCTAATAAAACCCATCTCCTCTTCTGAAGAACATTCAAAAAGCTGAGATAGGGAACAGGACTGACAAACATCCACATTAATGCGGGAGAAAGGGCGATGCAGAACCTACAATAAATCTTGGGCATGTGGTTTCAAAAACCCATTATCACTCCAGCAAATGCAGCCATAAGCACAATTAACTTTGGTTGCCTTTAACAGAATGCAGGTGTCTAGCAGCATGATCTGTCAGTATGCTTAATTAATTATCCATCCTAAAAATGATGAATCAAGAACTCTTTGATTTTGATCATGTACTGATGATTTAGAAAAATGTTTTTGCATAGAACACATTTCCTTTCAGAGCATTACCTTTCATGTCTGTTACTAGTCCTTGTAAATTTAATGGGTTTATGTGGAAAATTAAAATCTTTCATAACAAAAACCACGAGAGGGAGCCCATGTCACCACGTCTGGGTTGTTTTGTTTTTTTTTTTTCTATTTAATATACTGAGCAAGTGATCCTCTGTGGTTTTAAGAGTTAAGCCTGCTGTTTTTCTGTTTTTTCTTTAGTAGTTGCATGTCTTCAGTCTTCTTTTCAACTGGACCCAGGGAAAAATTATCTGATACAGTACATTTCTGAATGTTACCTTTATATAGGGGAAGGATTAAACAGGTAAGAACCTTATTTTGTATAAAACCAGAAAAAAAAAAGAAATAAGAAAAAAAAGAAAGTCTTGAAGCTCATTTGACTCAGCTGGTCTCTACTGAGTTCAGAATTTTTTCTATCAAATTTCATTTAGGTTTAGTTTTCTTTCTGTGTTGCCACACTGAAGAGGAAAATGTTCACAGGAAGTGATTGTCATAGAAGTACTTTTGCATACATATAGCCATAGAATGGCTGGAGTTGGAAGGGACCCTAAAGATCATCTTGCTCCAAACCACCTGCCATAGTTGTGAATGTCACTCACTAGCTCAGGCTGCTCAAAGCCCCATCCAACCTGGCCTTCCAGGGATGTGGGACATCCACAACTTATTTGGCAAACAGGAACATACAGAGAAGCAGAAGAAATATATTGTGAAGGCCTCATGCTACAAAGAAAATATACTGCATTTATGTTAATTAAATGTGAGCATAGTGTAAGACTGGGGAGCTTAGATATATAATGGCTTCCTAGGGAATTGTCTCGGAACTACAAGATGACATAGAGAATTCAATGTTTGAAATATATTAGTAACTGTTACATGCAATTTGAGTGTATATATTAACAAGATAACCACATATTTCCAGAGGAGATGTAGCTAGAGCATTTTATCCCTAATTACAGGAAGGCATCTACAAAAGTGGCAATAAGAGGAAGATAAAAGAGTTGTATTATTTGGACAAGGAAAATGATTGACAGAAAATGTGAGAATAATATTTACATCAAATTTCACATAAGGTAACTACAGTAATTTGGATAAAATCATTGATAACAGAGATGAAGGGATAAGTGCTCCACATTTTGTAGGGAAGATACAGGTTAGATAAGACCTACATAACTTAGATATTTGCAATTGATTGGGCCTTCTGTGCTTCCTCCTGGCTACTGCTCCTAAAGTGCAGGCAGATAAAACCTCAGCCATAGGTATAAAGTTATAATTGTGGAGAAAGAGGTTCCAGAAGACTAAAAACCCTTAACCAGTGCTTATTTTTGAAAGGAGGAGAAGCAAGCTCAGAACTTTAGTGTGCTATGTATTACTTCCATTCCTTGAGAAATTTTCAGAGAAATAATAAAATTTCACTATTAATAGTGAAGGGAAAAAAATAGCAAAAGGTAATAGCTACTCTCTTTCAATCAATCTTACCCTGCTTTGCAATATGCTAAAAGACCTTGAAGAGAGAGTAAGAGTAGATACCAAATAAGTTTTTGGCACTGTTCTCTGTGTTGTTCTCACAAGCAATCAAGGGAAACATGCTATGTGCAAATATTTAAAAATAAATGAAAAAATGTTTTGAATCTATTTCAAGAGTAGATGGCAGTGATTTTTTTCAGTACAGAAAGGATGTTTTGAGCTCTTCACAGTCTTTGCTCTCGGTCCTCTATAGTTAAGAGTTTTTAGTGGTGGTCCTTGTGATGCTTCTGGCTTCATAGCTAAAACCAAACTGAGGGGCTGTGGCAGGGCTTTACCAGTCAGGATTAGGTAACAAATCTGAGTATGCATCAGTAATGTCACATTGCTTCACAAAAGACAAGAAGCGAAGAAATAAGAAAGCTTTTGACATTTCGACTGTTGGAATCTGAGAGGTGCTACTGCTTATCGTTGTAGAGGAAAATCTCTCAACAACAGGAGTCAAGCAGTCTTGTTAGAGACTGATACTTCATATGCAACTGGGTAAGTGCACAGTTGCAAACACACAGGTATAGATAAACTATTTAACACATTTCATATATTTATTGTGCCCCAAATTAGTAGATTGAGCTGGGTAACAACCACGTAAGGTGAGCAAATCCTTTAGCAGCAAACCTAAAGCTACTGGTAAAAGAAATTAGCTTGTAAATAGATTGTCAGTTACATAAATTTACTAATTTTCTTCCAAATGTTAGCTGTGATTGCATACTTCCTAATGAGAGTTTTAGATTGCAGAGTAAAATTATTTTAAGACATAGAAGATTGCTGAGAATAATTCAATTGATTTCTGCAGCAGTTCATTTTTGTGCAATAACTATTTCATTATATATTCTTTTCTGTAAGTTTCAGATGAGTGAATTGAAAAAAAATCCACTCTGATAAAGCAGTTATGGGGTATGTTTTCCAGTATTTAGTAGTATTTTATTTGGTAGCAATATTAATTCTTAGCTGGGAAATTGATGTTTTATGAAATTTGGACTGAATACTCTTTCAACTCATAGCTCATTTAATATAACTATGTTTCAGAGCCAATAGAACTTCCATTACTGGAAACAGAAATACTGCTGGTTTCTGTGAGAGACAGGTTCTTACTTTCCTCTTTGTTCACAGATTTTGAGATTCATCTTATGTTTATATATGATCTTCTTCCCAGTGTTTTATAGCAAACCTGAAAAAATCTGGTTGGTTGCATAGCTCTGTAGTGGCTCAAGAATTCCCACATCCATCTCTTCAGTTCATATTTTTATTAACTGCTAATGGGACTAATCATGACACTTTTATTCTCAGAGGTCACTGGAAAGGTGTGGTCTTTACCTGTCAAGTGTGATGATAACACAATCCTAGAAAATACAAAATTATCTTGGCAGATGGATTGGGGAAGAATATTGGATTAAAATTACAAATAATTTTTGATCTTGTTAATATATCTGTCATGTCAAATATGAAAGCAAGCGATGGAAAGAAACAACAATATTTAACTGGAGTCTCATGACCCAATTCAATAGAAATATTTTATTTGTAGTACCTAGTGATTTGAAGACTGCATAGGCAAACCATTAATCAGCAATTGATTTTAAAATTATTTAAAATGCAATAGAAACCTGTTTCTGTGCTTTATTCCATGGGAGAATAACAATGAGTCTTTCATTGATTAACACAAATTTTCTTGTTTTCATTGGAAATTTGTATTTTTATCCTTTCTTACAGATAAATGATTTGTGGTACCACAATAAACTTTCTGGCATTTACGGTTGGTTTCATTCTACTGGAGTGAGTAGGTTTCAGAGCAGGGGTAGAGAGAATTCAGTTGCCAAGGGGACAGAATGTCAACCAAAGAAAAATCACAGGGGGTATCTGAGTGGGGCAGCCCATAATACCTGACTTCAGTTCACAGTGGAGTGTAACCAAGAGGAAAAAAAAACTTACAAAGGACTTTGGATTGCTTTGTGAGGAGTGATTAAAGGCAGCCTTGTAATATGATTATCAGCTGTGAACCTGCCTTCTGTTCAGAGGACAGAGTGGAGCGCAGGTCCCAAAGGCTTCACTGCACCACTGGGCTTGGGACAGGGAATTTAACTGGCTAACAGGAGGCAAGGGAAGACACAAACCCAAGCACTGGCTGTCCACACACACTGTAAATACACACTGGCTGTCCTTATGAGTGAGTGTGGTGAGTGCTGTCACAATGAGAACTAACTGAAGATGAACTGCCAGTGGGCTGGGAGAGTAATTGCTTGCTGTTGCTGCCCACAGCTTGTGCTTCATAATTCCTGAGGGTGAGCAGAGAGCAGCGTGGGAGCTACATGTTTCAATTCATACTCTAAACTGGTGCATGTAGCTACCTACCAGTCACCCCTAAGTAGAGCATTTCTCCACTGAATTTAAGTTGAATTGAAACAGCTTTAAACTTATAGCTGGGGTTTTGGACTTTTAAAATTGATAGAGCAAAATATGAATGCTCCAGCTTCTTCCAGTTTATAATTTTATTTGTAATAATAGACCAAGGAAATGAAAATTAGCTTTGTTGTCCATTATTTTCTAGTCAACATCTGCGACTTTAACTAATGAACAAGTTATACTGGACTAGGATGTAGAGAACAAGGACATTGCTATAATATTACACTGAGGTATAACAACTTCAACTCAAACTGAAGTGAAACGCAGCAGCACGCAGCCACTTCAATAAACAGCTAGAGTTTTGCAAAGGTGTACCTTATTCACACAGAAATACTTATTTAGTACAGGAATACTTATTTAGTTTTGCAACATATAAATTATGTAACTAAACACACATAAGGTAGTGCAAATATAGCTAATTTTTCACATCTAAGTCTACGCTTTGTATATGAAAATTACGTAGTACACAAAGCATGTAGGTTTATAGATATACACATACCTATGTGTTCTTAAATGTGCTGTAGAATTCTATTAAAAAAAATATGAAGCCAGTGAAATTGTCAGCTTTGGGTTGTTTTATTGTTTTTTTGGGTTTTTTTTGTTTTTTATGTTGCTTTGTGTTTTGCTTTTCTATTCCCTTTTCTGTTCTTTTTTTTCTTTTTTTTCCTTCCAAGACTGGAGAAATAGACATTAATTTTTGCATTTCAGTTTTCAAAGTACTTCTGCCCTTGGATGCTAGATTACTGATGATACTTTAAATATTCTGGTTTAAAAACATGGTTAAATATAACTACCATTCAAATGACCATGTGTAGTAAAATTATCAGTATACTGTGACAATGCAGGTTTTTTTGCTTAAAAATTTAATCTTAAAAGCTTAACAGTTTTTGGCTTGGAAGTTTCATCATCTGTTTTGACCTGTCTCAGCTAAGGTGTGCACAAATGTGTTAACAATGGAAGGTGGATGGTAATATGATGTCAAAGGAAAACTTTCCTTAACTTTTCCTGAAACTGGGATGCAGCTGCTGCAAAACAGTGCTTGTTTTGCAGAACTCTAAGACTTTATTCTACGCAGAATAACACCTGGTGATAACCTGGTGGTTTTGACAGCTGGGTTGTGCTTACCTGAGGGCATTAATCTTCACAGCTGGTTGGAGGTGTGTTTTTCACACTCCAGAAACACATACCTATGTCAGAGCTTTTAGTGTAGATTGAGCTTTGAGAAGTGACCCTGCCACAGGTTTGAGACAAGTCAAGGCAAAACCCCATCAATTTCCCTACTCTCTGGTAGGGAATATCTCCTTAATGTCTCTTGCCCTTACATGTATTTACATCCACCTGTGAGAGATCAGGTTTCATTTCAGATGTGTTTATGAGTTATACATTGAAACTAAACAAGAAGGGTCATAATATGAATTCGTTCTGCTTGAGTATGTCACCATCTGACTGTTCAGATTTAAGACTGCGCGCATTCTTCTCTAAAAGGATTCTGTGCTATAACAGAGCTAATCAAACATGGAAGAGAAGAACTGAATGTATGAATGGCTTGTTTCCTGGTTTTATACAATTTCAATTGGTTGATAAGCTGTGTAAGAACCTGAATATCAACCTACACGAATTTTATAACAGGGAAATCATTTGCTAGGACAAACCATCAAACTCTGTGAAACATTAAGAGTTTGTTAACAGTGAAAGCTATGTTAACATGATATTTGGAGAAATAAAGCAACAAGATGCATGAGAATGAAAGAAAACTAGCTACTTTTTGCAATAAGTCAATGATTTTATATTCTTCATAATACACAAATCTAAGAATCAGAAGGAATACACTGTGCATATATGTGTTACATATATATTCCTGGTTAAAAAACAAAATAATTTTTTTACATAAAGTATTTTGACAGTAAGGTTTTAAGAATGCATGTGTCACCCTGTGATGAAAGGAATCTTGGCTGTGTGGCATCTGAAGGATAAACAGAAAAATTAAGTGTGTGAATTGTGACATTTTAAAACTATCCAGATAAAGGAGTACTCTGGAGCAGCCTTGCTGGCTTGTCATTGAATTTCCTTCTAATACACGGAATCAGAAAACATCTATATCTGTGGTTTGTGTGTGTGTTTCTGACATTCCATTCATTACTCTAAGTGAGTGTGATGCAGAGGATAGAGAAGCTCAGCCATATGAATCCTATTTGTCTTTTGTTTACAGCCAGTGGCCAGTCCTTTTCCTCAGATGCTTGCTTAGGGTGGAGAGCAGCAAATAAAAAAATCACGTGAATGAAGTTAAGGGTTATGTAGATGTTAATATAGATTTCTTCTGAAATGTAATGAAGCTGAGTTTTAGGTAAAAGCCTTGTTTGGTGGGAGAGGAGGCAGACAATTTAATAGCTCAGATAGCCAACATTCAGTAGAAAATTTCTCACTGTGGTTTGTTGGGAGGAAATGCTCGTCTCTGATTTTATTCTAATAAGGAGCTCATCCAACTGGTTCAGAACATCCTCAGTGTGCAACAAACATAAATGAATTGAAATTCAGTCATGAAATCCTGTCTACTCCATTACCTGTCTGACTTCAGGGGACAGAAAACTTCTCTGATGGTGTTAAGGCAATGGGTGAAAATACTAGTGAATGTCAGTCTTGTGAGTCACCTGATGCAGTTGTTGAACTCCGTGCAGGCTAAACTGATGATTTCTGCTTGTTTTGCACACTTCGGATCTGTACAGGAGCATGGAGCATATCAGTCCTCCTTGTCTGGACTAACTCTTCCAGCTGAAGAGGCATGTCAATCTATTTCTGTCCGAACTGATGACAGCTACTTATTTTTAACCTCACGCATTAGCCAACTAGCTGCCATATATTAGAGAATATATTAGAGAATCACAGAACCAGTTAGGTCAGAAAAGATCTCTGAGATCATTGTGTTCAACCTTTGACCAGACACCACCTTGTCACCTAGACCATGGCACTGAGTGCCACATCCAGCCTTTCCTTAAACACCTCCAGGGATGGTGACTCCACCTCCTCCCTGCGCATACCGCTCCATATGACTTAGTTGTGTAAGTATTTTCTGTTCATATCTTATTGGCAGGATTTTTAAAAAATCTTTTTTGCTTTCCAGGATTGGGAACTGCTTTTTTTGTTTTGTTTTTGGGGTTTTTCGGTGGCTACATACATACAGTGGTTCCATGCTTATTAATGACTTAAAAGATGAACAGTGCTCAAATGATTCTCTTAATATACATGTTTCTAAGCAATGTTCTGTAAGGAAATTTCTTTCTTATTCTGATAAGCATGTGAATGGTTCCACTTTTGTTAATCCTGTATAAAATTACAATATTTTACGTCAATATATACAAATTATATATATATATATGTAAAATTTATATATATAATAAATAAATGTAAATGTACATTACATATATATGTATGTATATATAAATATATACATACATACAAATGAATACACATTAAAAGAACTGCATTACTTGAGACCAAAAGGTAGCACACCACAAAGTTATTATTTTTAACTAATGCTAATAACTAGTACATTTTACTCACCCAAGTATGTTAATTGATAGTGTGAGACTGTGAGCTACCTGAATTTCACTTGAGAAACACTGGCATGTGAGCACAGACACTCTGTAGTGGTCAGCACACAGGTAGCATGTGGAACAAGATTTGAACCTACTGTGTTAGCTGTACTGATTGAGCACACAAGGATCCAATGCATGGAAGAAGTGGAGGCTCACTGCATCTGCTGTATTTGTGGAAGCCTGGATGTCCTAATGTCTAGTAGCCACATAAAGCAGTTGCTTTGATCAGGCTGCCAGGCATGTGTCAAATCCTGTATATGTGGACAAAGAGTAATTTCAGTTTGTACAAAATTTCTGGGAGGAAAAAAAGGATACCTTGGGGGAAGGTGGTGCATATGGATTACACGTGGTAGTCTCCTACTAAGTGTCATGTCCTACTTTTTAGGACTTGATGCCTTGAAACACATAGGTGGATGGTATATTGTAGGTCTTATGAATTTGAAAAGCAGTTTTCTGTGTAAAAAACCAGAAATATCTGATCTCTCTTAGGGGTAGGTAATTCATAGTTCCTAAAGGCTGCATTTTGTAAAAGTTTTCAGAAATTTCATTATAGTATCTGTTGTTTTTCAGTTAAAGTAATTGTGAGAAATTGAGCAATGGGAACCAACTTTTATCTGTTTGAAGCAGTTCATACCTGAGAAATCAGTTTATGAATTATTTGCTGGTAAGGATGACACACTTCGGATATTGTAGTAATATCATCCAATGAAAACTATTACCACCTGTGCTGCACATTCCAGGGAAGGATTTTTTTTTCATAATTTGACAGGTTTTTTTCCTATGGCATATTCCTTAAAATAAATTACAGTAGCAAGAAGAGAGGAGAGTACTAGTAACCAGCTGCACTGTCCTCAAAGCAGTTCTTCAGCATTCTGTGCAAAGAATGTGTGTTATAAATTAGGGTGATGGAAACAAATCCTTGTCCATATATCCGATTTTCTTCAGCAAAGAAATCATGCATGTTTCAAAAGCTCTGAGGTTGCATAAATGTTTTCTGTTAAGGTTGCATCTGACTGATTTATTTATTTGGACTTACATGATTCTTTGATTCTATAACATAAAATTGTTTTTATATTATGAACTGCTGATCCTTCATGTGATCTCCCTATTTCATATCACGCAGTATCAGGTATTATCATAAATTTATGTATATCAAACCTTAAGACAGGACTCTGCTCCTCACAGTCAATTGGAATTTCTTGTGATGGACTAGAGCCCTGACTAGTCTAAAGAAAACCCAGTAGGGTACAAGTCCTTGGGGTACTCAGTAGGGTACAAGTCCACAGGAGCATCTAACTCTCCAGACTGCCTCTCAGGAGTCTATTTGATTTTTTTGTGTGTGTGGTTTTACATTTCTTCCTGGAAGGCTTCAGTTAGTTTTAACAGTAGGAAACACAACATAATGAAAACATTATCTTCCTTTGTAATTACAACACAATCTTTTGTCTGGGTTTCCTCTTCCAAGGCTAGGCATCCAAAATAAGTTACTTACATAATAACTTTAAGATTGGCCTGATTTTTGTAGCTGGCAAACACAATCTGTGTAGCCACTGTATGTTTCCCATAATTGAATTGAATTTGACATTTTCAGGGCTAATTGAATTTCACATTTTAAGAAAACACAAGTACTGAGTTGATTTTGGAGTGGCCCATGGTGGTGTTGGCAGGTGCCTGTGGCAGCCTGATGGCTGGACTGAAACGGGAGCACAGGGGCCCCACAGGCAGCCCTGCAGAGCTGTGCTCCAGCTGCATCCAGGCAAGCCAGCACAGGGGAAACTTCTGCTTTCCTGGGCTGGATAACTGAGTCACAGTTATCCCAGGAAACTCTTCATCATGATTGGTAATATGTCCTTTAGGGATATCTGGCTTTAAACTAGCTTGGTTAAGCACCGAGTTCATATGCCAAATTGGCTATTGAATCCTTCAATTTCCTATATAACTACATATGGCTGCATGACAGATTGTTGCCAAGTGCAACCAAACATAAACAAATCTGACAGGATCCATATCCTGTACTTAAAGTTCCAGTGGCACTCCTGACAGTTCTTCTCCAGCGTCTCTTTTATCACTTTCAAATACCTGTTCCTCTGCTTCCATGTAGGTTTCGTATTAAATATGAATCCCCTCTTACTTCTATCTGTCGAATTTTGTAAGATGGAAGTGACTCTAGTCTTGCAAAATATGCAGACAGATGGAAGTAGTTATGCAATGCATGGAGAGGGGAGCTCCTCTTGTTCTTAAAATAGTAGAAATGGCATAATAGAAATGGCATTAGAAGCAGAGAACGTGAAATAACTGATTTTGTCTCTTTTCTTCTTCAGATGGAATGAAAATACTTGGAAGAGGCAAAAAAGAATAATTGTGATAGTTTTAAAAAAGTTTTTTTATCAGAGAGTTGTTAATGGAAACTAGTAATAAGCGCAAAGAATAAAGTTTGAAGTAATATGAAATGTATAAGTATGATATAATTCTCTTCGGGAGAAATGCTCTTCTCTTTTGTATGCTCCTAGTTTCAGGAAATAATCACACCAAGTTTCCAGCACACTGCAGGTTCAAGCTTATGATGAGAAAATTAAACAGGGGCTTTCTTATCTGGGTGTATATTTGCCATGTGAAAGCACCTATAAAACCTACCACCTTATCCTGTGTGACTCCTTTGGGATGAATGGACAGTTTAAGCTGCAGAATACAGAAGGTGTTCAGTGAATAATTCTAGTTAGTCCCTAACCATAACCTGTATTTTCAAGGCAGTTTGATCCCCATGAGGCTTGAGTTGCAAGTGAGATCTCTGGTGGCTCCTGTTACATGGCAATAGCTTTAATGATAAGCCACTAGAGAAACAAGTGAAGAGTTGAAACCAAAACAATGTCTTTTGCCTTCTCTTTTATATCACCCTTCCTTAAGGAAAAGTAAAATAATGTAAGATGGTGTTACTTAGCTATTTCTCAAAAGAATTGCAAAGGGATTTTAAGTTGCATTTGGAAGACCTCTTTCAAACTGTATACATTAAAATTCTCCCTTTGTTATAATTTTCTTCAAATCTTGCTATTTTCCCAGAGGTTCTTCCTTTGACAACTTACACATTATTTCCTTTTATTTCCTTCGATTTTTCTAAAGCATAGAAAATTAAATGGAAACTTCATCAATATTAGTAATATTGAAATATTCTGCATTTAATATTTATTTATGGTTTTCCAAAAGTAAAGATGACTGCCTTTAAATGGTGTTGTGTGTAGGTCTCTATGCCTATAGAACCCATGAAGGTGTTTTTAAAGATGCCTGGAAGAATGCAGGGTTAGCTTGATTTTTGTTTGTGGGTCTCAAGGCTGTTGGCCAGCTTTTTCTTGGTCAGTCTGGAATGTATGAAGCTCAGTTTCTGCAGCGATGACACCTTAAGTGCCATTAAAACAATCTCTAGTAACTGCAGAAGACAAGAGGGATTGAATATCCTTCAGTTTTTGACTACGGCTGCAGCATTTCCTTTCAGATGGTGAGCATTTAATTCAAATATGAAGCACTATTGTTGTCACTAAGTGCAAAATGTGTTTTAAAAGCCATTCATAGCTAACTTTAAAAATGCAGTCAGATTTTGTTGCTCTTAAAGGAATTTTTTTTGCACTTCAAGGTGCTATATACATGCTATACTAATTCAAAATGACTGTTACTATTCACTTTTATATGCTGTCCATTACTTTTTCAAAATTTCAGCTCTAATTGATAGAATTTTTTATAGCATTATGATATAGTTATTTTGTATATTTAAAACAACATAACACAGAAACTCATGAAGACTAGATTTTTTTAAATAAAAGATTGTGTTTTATTTAAACATCACTTTTTAAAGAAGCCTATCGTGAAAGTAAGAACAACTATGAAAATCTATGGCACTGCTACAATGGATCATTTAACAAATTTTTTGTTACGAGCATAACTTTTTCTATTGCTCTGGATTGCTTGTGAATAGTTTTTATATTTTTTATTTTTTTTCCCCGTAGATTCTTGTGTTCAAAATTATCCACTGGTTCGTCCTTAGTTTTAGTTTGAAAGTTTGAAAGTTATCAGTTCACAATGACTTTGAAATTAGAGCTGTCCTTACTTCTACTGAAGACAGTCACGAGATGTTTTCCCCACATATCAGGTGGGAGAACGCGATGGCCTCTTTGTGCAGAGAAAAACCCCAGGAGTCAGCAGAGCACGTTCAACTGTCATACAGCTATAAAGTGGTATGAAATACAATATCCACACAGCTTTTAGTCCTGTAGTATAGTCACCTAAAGCACTTAGACCTCACCATGGCTAAAGCCTAACTCAATGCAGCTGAGCATGCATCAGCTCTTATTTTTGGGTTTCAGAAATCAGGTGCTTTAGGAGGAGGGCCAGCCAGGAGGGTTACCAAAAGCATTTATGTTACAAACACAGAATTAACTTCTCACAGGAGTTCTTGACTATTTACTTAGAGGCAATTTAACCTGTAGAAAAAAAAAATTGTTGGAATACTTATTTTTGTAGTCTTCTCCAGTTGTGTAAATATTGAGGAAATTGTATATCAAGTCTGTTAATGGACTTAGGCTCATAAGGGCATATTATTTTTCTTTATGCTTTGGGGGCAGGTGAGAGGCAACCCTCTTTTAGTAACCCTTTAGTGGGAGAAATGCTCAACAGAATTAATTTTCTTTTTTACCTTTCTGATTTTATACTGTGTTGCTGAGATGAGTTGTCTTTTCTGTCTTTCCATGCTGAGAAAAGAAGATTCCTTAAATTGGTAGAAATGAAAAATTAGTGTGGCTTTATAATTTTGTGATTATTTTATGGTTTGTTATATTTTTCTGCTCTGAGACACATAATCTTTAATCTCTTTTGGTTTAAATCCCACATTAACTTTGTTTAATGTTTTCCTGTTTAGAAAATCTTTTAGGAATGCTTTACTACATCTCCATTTTTGTTCACCTCTCCAGTATTTATGGAGAGGTGAACACCTCTCCAGTATTTATAATATTTTTGGTCATACATTGCAATAAGTAATAACTTAGGTTTTTTTAATACACTTATTTCTCTCATGATACAAAATTAACCCTCCTTAGGTGGAGAAAAGTCAAATTGGCCATGTTCACAATTATTCAGCATTTAGATTTGAACTTTTCTCAAAGTACAATATATTCAGGAAGTAAATTCTAATAGGATTATCATCTCAAATGTTATTCTGACCTTTTATAAATAAAAAAGCCCACACAGGTTATTTTCCTATCCTTGTCAATTAAAAAAACAGGACCGTTCTCTGGCACTGAGGTCAGTGGACATGGTAGTGTCTACTTTATTATTGAACTGGACGTACCTTCCAAAACAGAGTGGCCACATTAAAACTGAATTATCCCATCTCCCAAATAGTGTTAAGACAGAATCATGGGAAATACTAGCTGTGCTGCAGCCAGTGCCAGGGATTATTCTAAACAATCAAACAGCATAGGTAGTTGAATTTCAGTGTCTTTGTCTGGAAACTGGCACTTACAGAATCATTGTCTGCAGTCAAGAGGACTGAGAGAAACCATCTGGTTTTGGCTGGGGTAGAGTTAATTTTCTTCATGCAGCTAGCATGGAGCTGTGTTTTGGATTTGTGCTAAAACCAGGGTTAATAACATAGATATTGTTATTGCTGAGCAGGGCTTACACAGAGCCAAGGCCTTCTCTGCTTTTTCGTACGGCTGCACTGGTGAGGTCTTCAAGGGGTGTCTGGGAGATTGTGAGGGTAAACAGCCAGGACACGTTGTCCCCCAGGTGACCAAAGGGATATTCCAGATCATATGACATCATGCTCAGTATATAAAGTGTGAGGAAGAAGGGGTGTCTAGATTGATGGCATTGATATTCCTAGATCACTTTAGGTGTCATGGGGCTCTGCTCTCCTGGAGATGGCTGAACACCAGCCTGCCCTTGGGAAGCAGTGAATTAATTCCTTGTTTTGCTTTGCTTGTGTGTGTGGCTTTTGCTTTCCCTGTTAAACTGTCTTTATCTCAATCCATGAGTTTTCTAAGTTTTACGCTTCCAGTGCTGTCCGTGATGCTGCTGGTGGAAGAGTGAATGAGCGGCTGTGTGGGGATTGGCTGCTGGCTGGGGTTAAACCTTTTCCCCATCCAAAACCGCCGTCAATGGGGCATTGACCAGTGATGTTTTCACCAGGAATATTGCCCAGAAGCCTCAAGTTGTAGGAATGTCCAATGGCCCAGTGGGCACTGAGCAGCCCAACAGCAAACATTCCTCTCGGGATCCACAAGTGAGACATTCTTCCCTCCTTCTTTTAAGGCCTGCCCTGTTGATAGTACACAGAGTTTGCCTAACATGAATAGCAGAAGATTTCATAATGTGAAATAGTGGCAGCCACTTCTGCCTAGGATAAAGTAGGAAGAAAGACTGAATATGTGTGTCTTCTTTAAGGAGGAACCTGAAGGTAAGAGCATTACACACGAGATTGGAGATGAATTCAGTCTTCCTCTCTGTCTGAACAGATTTAAGTATTCCTTGCTCTAGGTAAGCAAATATCTTTCAGACTGTCTTACAGCTGCTCAAGTGATTGAATAAATACCATTTAGTCAGAATCTGTGAAAATAATGTAAGATTTTTTGGACCGGACAGAGGGAAATAAAAGATGGATTAGTGGTTAACTGCCATATGGAAAATTGTCATCTCGCATTTTCACCAAAGACTATTTTTGTCTAGTTATAATGCACTGTAAAACACAGATGCTTGGCACAGTGGCTTTGAGCAGCTGTGTGCTTCTCAATTCCATCACTGTCTCCAGTATCTTTGTGTTTGGGACACTTGCATGAGGAAAAAGAAAGGTAACCTTAATTTCCTTCAGGCAAGGTAGTGATTTAAACTTGAATCTTCTGCTTCTGGGGAATTGTTCCAACACATTGAGCAAGAAAGTGAGATAAGTAGAGGGTGAAACAGTGCCCATTGTGTTTGCAAGGGAAATCCGGACCTTGCTGTGTTTTTGAAGGAGGTTTGGCATAATTTTGCAGAAAAAGGTCAAAGCTAATCCTATCTGGAGGGAGGCATGTCTGTTTGACCTAGCACTGTTTATCTCTGTCCTGAAAAGGACACTTCTATCCTTTGTCTTCAGCAGTTAACAGCTCACTGTTAACAGGATTTGCACATAGGGATTGCATTTTGAGATGTCCATTTCTTTAGGAACAAAAAAGTTTCATCAGTAGATCTGATTTGGTTTTGACTATTAGAATTGAAAAAACTATGTAGACTACCCAAATCAAGGAAGGCTTCTCATAAAAGATGAAATTCATAAATATTTATTGCTAGCTACATATGTTATTCAAAAACATTACAGATTTTGAGAATTGGCAACGTAATAACATGTCTTGAAAACAATCTTTTAATCTTATTTTTTGGGGGCTGGAGAACTCATTAGAGCAGCATGAGGGTGACAGCTAACACGTCCAAACTTTGCCCAGCAGTCATTATCAGTCATTTCAGCGTCTCCCTGGCTATTCAGTTGATCACACAGAAAAGCTTTGAAAAAGACTGCCAATACTTAACAATTTCTGCAAAAAAATTGGGTACTTTGATATTTAAATATCAAGGGTCTCTTTTGCCATTTTCAGGCTGAAGATGCTTCACGTGAAAGGTTTATACTTCAGTCATGATCTGGAGTTCGGTAAAATGTTATAATACCATGAGAGTCTTTCACAACTTCATTGTCTGAACTGTGAAATGTTTAGGAGAATAAAAAAAAATCTATACATCCTGAGAAATATTTTTGTGTTTTAAATGTACCTCTTCTTAGATGAAGAACTTTGTCACTTTTCATCTCATTTTTTCACAAGGTATAAAAATTGTGTTCTCTAAAAATATTATTTTATAATTTCCTGGACTAAGTTTTTAAAGACACAGATTATGCCTTTTCCCTTTAAGAGGTCATAATGATGCAGTTTATTTGAGAAATACAGTCTACATGATGTTTGCTGCTCCATAGGTCACCCTTAGTTTTCAATTGCAGAGAGTGAGGGTGAGTCATATTCAGTAGTACTAAAAAATATGCAGCAGGGAATGAGAGGATGCAGAAATGTTTTATGATCTGTCCAGACTTGGCATTTAATATGTGAATCTATCCCATGTGTTTCACACAAAGTGCATGCCAGGATAGAACCAGGAAAACAGTTTAATGCCACCGAAGCATAGTTTAATGCCTCAGAGCAAAGAAAAATGCCATCTAAGTAATAAAAAGTGCAAAGGAAGACACTGTAAGAGAATGGCAGAAAACAGAAACCAGTAGGAAGAGTCACTACCACAGCCCATCTCCTGGAGACCTCCCAGACTGTGCTCTGCACATCACCCTCCTCTCCCCTTGTCCTTCATGTGCTGTACACACTGTGCTTCCCTTCCTGATAGTAGAGGTGATGAAGAGGTCATGGGCAAGTAGGTACAAAAGGTACAGATGGAGTGCCACACTGGGATTGTGATGCTTTGAGATGTACAGTGACTTGTAGAGGTGATAAATTTTGTGTTGGGGGGAAGAAATTGGAGTAGGTTAAATAATTAATTTTCAGGGTGTTGTGGTTAATATGATACCTGTGTGTGATGTGAACTGTTTTCAGTATCACTGGCTGATTCTATTTTACTTATGCTCTCTTGATGTCATGTACATTCCAAGTAGATTGCACAGTTTATGCTAAAGTGCTTAAATTGTCCTATTGTAAAACAGAAAAATAAGAATAAGAGAGTAATTGCAACCACAGAGGGATACATTTTCTTTCTCAGCCAACCCTAATGCTGGGAAATTTAGTTAAAGTATGCAGAAACTATCCAAAAGATATATTCTGTTCTCAATCAAAGATCAGAATAGTATGGATGACATTGTAAATAATGCCCAAGTCCACAAAAAATAATGATGAAAAGTAAATCAGTGAATAATTGTTCCAATTTAAATGCTTGATGTTCCAAGTTAAAAATCTTCCTTTAATATGTACATAAGGTTCCTAAGACAACATATAGAGAGGGATGGGAAGAGGGCTGCTGTTTCAGGCATTGAATCTTCCTGGACCACAGCACCCCAGCTTTCTTGGGCTTCTGCATAGCTCTGTGTATGTGGTTACCTTCAGAGACCACATGCGTTCAAATAGCATTCCAAGGTTACATAGTTAATCCCAGTGGTCAGCTCAGCTCCTCTGATCTTTTGCTTTCTGGGACAATAGGTCTTGATGACGTGTTGCCATGCCTTTCTTTTCTGGCTTACCTGTCTCTTCCAATTTGTAACATTTAACCTCTCTTTCTATAACAGTGTCAAAATCCACCTTTTTCAACTGAGTACAATAGGACACTTTAGTAGTAGTGATACAATGAATCCTTTCTTGTTCAGCTCTTGCCGTAGGTCTCCCTAAAGTTCCTAAGAATGATTTAATTTTCTCTTCTGCTTCTTCAGCCAAATAGGTGGTTGGGCTAGCTTGTGAGTTCCATGGCACAATGAAGTAAAACAGACGATAGACTGAAAATTGAATGCATGGTATATCTGTAGCTTCAGTATCTTACGCATGAATTTAAAACTTCTCTTATGAATTTAAGACTACTATGCCACCTAAACAGTGCCTTTGAATATTTTTTAAATTTAGAGCTGGATTTGAAGAGCAGATCATCCTAAGAACAGGGACATGATTTCAGAAGAAAGTACTGTGTTGCCATTGCCTGCTGCGAATCCTGGTCTCACTACTTATTATTTGGTCTTAACAAATAAAACATTTATTATATTTGTGCGGTTGTGTCAGAACTATTCAACTAAACCATGGCCTGCCAATCAAGCATGGGCTGTGTAGTATCGTGAAATACTGCAAGCACGATCTGTTTTGCAGAATATACCTATGCCATGGCAGTGCAAAATGATACACTGTGCTTCATGCTGGGGCCTGAGATTTGTGTGACAAAACTTCTCTATCAGAAAAAAAGAAAATGAAAAAAAAAAAAAAACCAAGGCAAAAAAGCAAATAAGGTGAGCACGTTGATACATTGATTTCAGTGGGAACTCCCTGTCTGGCTAGTTAGACACACTCAGACCTGGATGAGGCTCTTCCAGTTCACCTCATGAGCTTGTCCACTTTGAAAGCCAAGTGTCCCAGCTCCTATAAACAGAGAGCTGGGCTGTGTATGCAAGAGAAGTTTCTCTCTTTGATGGCTGAACAACCCTTCATCAACCCCTGAAGGGCTCCATGACACACTTTAGGTGTAAAAATCTGATAGATAGATAAAAGACCATAGAACAGGAAGAATACTTTTGTTAAATTAATTCTGTTTCACTAAAACATTAAGCAACTGATGGTGAGACCACTTTACTATTATCAGTAGTTTTGCAATTGTGCGATGGTAAAAAAATGTGCAAAATCATAAATTTAAGTCTTTCCATTATCTGATACTTTTAAGTTAAAACTTACATTCCAAATTGCTTAACAGCTGTATTTCCTTAAAGTGTGGTGAACATTTTACGAAACTTTTAATTTTCTAGAGAAAGATTGTTGGCTGTCTGCCTAATCCTGATGGGTTAATAATCAAAAGCTGTAAAAAAAAAAAAAATCCCTTTGAGGGCATTCCACATCTTAGGCAAAGTACTTGATTATTTACAGGATGTGCTTTATTCTGAGGAGAGGTCAGATGGACTATTTGTGCTTTGCCGAATCACATAATTAGGCTATGTTTTGGTCAATAAGGAACTGCTGTTTTGACAGTTAGATTTGTGGTCTGTTTATCACAACTGTGGTATAACAAAATTTACATTTGCAGATAGAATAAGTGTAGGAAAATAAATAATAATTTAAAAATATCCTAAGATTCAAACGGAATGTGAGTCTTGACTCTGACTTCAACAAGGAAGAGATCTTGACTTCTGTCAAGGAAGACACTAGTTTTCCACAAAGCACTGAAAAGCTATCTCCTCTGGTTTACTGATTTGAATGCATCTTTTGCATTTTCAGTTTAAGATGGTATTTTAATAGTCTACGTTTCTAAATCACTGGTGGTGAGACATCTGTGAGCACATACCCACAAGGTGTAACTCCAAGACTATTCGTGCCAGCGAGAATTTATCTGCTCGATCTTTCTGTCATCACATGGCTTCTGGGTCTTCCATGAACGTGAAGAGTATTTTTATTATGTTGGAAAACGGAAGTTAGGTTTAGCACCTTACAGTGACCGCATAGTATCAGGGCTCACATTTGAGTGTTGCTGGGGGCGAGACGTGTTTTTTTACCCTACGTTGCTGTACGCAGTTACCAGTGCCGTTCGCAATACGCTGAGCCCGAGAGGAGCCCCATGCCCCCACACCCCGAGAGGCAGCAGGGCCGCTGCCAGGTCGCACCGCCCTGCTCTCCGGGGGTGCCGCCAGCCCGGCCCGGGACCTGCCCCGGCCAGGAGCCGCCACTTGCGTTCCGCCTCCCGGCCGTGCCCGGCCCCGCGGGGCGCCGGGGCGGAGCAGGACCCGGCCCGCCCCGCTGAGCCGCAGGTAGGACAACCGCCCCCCCGATCCGTCGCGTTCCGTCCGCGCTTGCAGTCTCCGCGCCGCCGGCGCTGGCCGATGGATCCCGAGGCGGCGGGGGACGAGCTGTCCCGCTTGCGCGCCCTCTTCCTGGCGTGCGACGCCAGCGGCTCGGGCCGCATCGAGCGGGAGGACTTCGCTGCTCTCTGCGCCGAGCTGCGAGTGCAGCCGGCCGAGGCCGAGGCCATCTTCCAGCGCCTCGACAGCGATCGCGACGGGGCCATCACCTTCGCGGAGTTCGCCCGTGGCTTCCGCGGCGCCACGCGGCCGCAGCCCGGTGGCAGCGAGCCGGGGGACGAGGACATGGAGGAGGAAGAGGCGCCAGCGGTTTGGGTCGCCGCGGGGCTGGAACAAGCCTGGAAGGACTTCGAGGTGCGGCTCGGGGACGAGGCGAGGTACATCCCCAGGTAAGGTCCAGACCCGCCCGCTCCGTCCCACCCCGATCCCGGCGGTGAGAGCGGGTTCGCGGCCCCGGGGTTGGCGGGCTGAGCCGTGGGCACCCCGGCCCCGCCGCAGCCGAACCGGCCCTGCCGTCCTGCGGGGCGGGAACGGCCCTCCTGGCGGAGCCACCGCCGGCGCTGATGCAATCCCGGCTGGGGAGCGGCCGAGTAGCCCGACCCCTCGCCCCCTGTGCCTGCCGGTGTAGAGAGCCCTCCGCACACCTGCTTCCCGGCTGCGGTGGTTTCCAAAGCGGTTCTCGCAGCGTGCAGCCGCTTCTGGCTTCCTCTGCTCTCTTCTGCCAGCGACCCACGTGGGAAAGTCAGGCTGCTAGAATGCAGGAGATTTAAAGTTCTGCCGACTCCGCAAGAACTTTCTCCTCGTACTGTTCCCCGACCAGCCCCCCAGCATTTTTCTTCCAGCCCAGTCAATCTTTTCCTGGTAAAGGCTGACCAGCAACATCGTTGCCTCCGTTTTAACGGTATTGGTAAATATGGCCCTCAATCTGATGAGCTGATTGAAGTTTGTGAGAGTCTTTGTCCCCGGTCTCAGTGAAATGAAGACAACTGATGGTAGCTTTGTTTGAGATTAAACCCTTTTACCACGGGTTTGTCAGTACAGGGCTGGTTCCGGTGTACAGAGACGGATTTTGGTGACTCTCAGGAATCTGCCTGAAAGCTGAGATGCTCAAAATATAATATGAAAATACTGGCCATAGAAAGTACAGAGTGATTCTGCTTCATTTTAAAATTCTAATTTATGATGGAAGTAATTTATGTAATTTATGAAAGCAAGTAATCTGAGCTTCAGGACTTGGCAGCTAGTCAAGAGAGTTCAAGAAAGTCATGCATGTGAATATATTTCTATGTTGTTTCTATGTAGTGCTCCTTAAATTCCTACCTATGCCAATAATTTGATTCCAGCCACATTAAAATATTTTGGATTATGAGGCGAAAATTTTCTTCAGAGAAGTTTTCAGTCATTTAACCTACTACTCGTGCAAATCTGGAGTTAATTTTCTTTTCTTTTTGGACTAATACTCTTTAGTCTTATTGGATTGTCCCATTTCAGACAGATCAATAACTTTGTACAGGTCTTTCTTAATTTGTTCGTGGTGCTTTCCTTGTTAGACACTTCCGTTCTAAAGAACAAAAGACTGTTTGAAAGCTTGCAGACACAGTTAATAACCTGAAATCAGAAACTCAATAGGAGCTGAAAAAAAATCTGACTCATGAACAGTGGTAACTTGTGAAAGCATCTGTCTCCTCTTGGTAATAGTTCTGTTTTGGTATCTTGGTTACTGTTTGCAGCAGCAGCAGTGTCAGTATAGTCTAACTGATTGTCTAAAAGAATAATAATAAGGAAGGGGAACAGCTTTAATTGGCTTCACTATGCAAACACATCTGGTAGTTTTGCTAAATTCTTCATGATATAATGTAATTTGTGTTATGGTTCTTTTACATAAAAACTGAAAACAGCTAAGTTTTGATGGTCAAATACCATCAGGTAGGCAGTAATTTGATGTAAATGTTTAATATTCGGGTTCAGATTTGAACATCCTTCACAGTTGGCTGTATTTCTCTCTCCTGTCCTGAACTGCTAGAACCAGGTCTGTTCTACAGCTCAACTTTTTTTTTTTCCATTTGTAGCCCACATCTTTTTTTGTTGAAACATATGTGTAAGGTTTTTTTCCCAGGTGAGCAGTCCTACTAAAATCACTTGGACCACTTACATGAGTATTTAATATATTGAAATTCCTTGAGGAGTCTTAAGCAGAAGAATATAACAAAATCAAGTGAAGTACAAGCTGGACTTCAAAAAATATATTTATCTTTTTGTTTAAATAATTTAGTGTTAGTTGTTTATCACTTCAACTTGTTATTCAGGAAAAGGCAGTACTTTGAAAACTAGGACTGGCTTGGAACACACCTGCATCTTCAGTGCAATAAAAGAGTTGGCGTCCTTATGTTGGGTTTTATTGCTCTTCATGTATTTGTTGTGACATTGACATCTGTGAGAAAAGTAATTACAAAGGAGAAACTCCTCAAAGCCAGATGAGTGCAGTTGGTAGTCCATATTTTTTAATCTCAATTGTGTAGTTTTTATCTTGATCATTTTGGGGTTCAGTTCTTCAAAATGCTCTGCCTTGTGGCCACAGACTAGGAAAACACTGTCACATGTGCTTTGATGCTGTTGGGGTTTATACAGAGATGAACAAGGCATAGCAAATGGAAGTAGTGAGATAAGGGTTGAAGGCAGGAGAAAATGCCACAGTAAACACCTGTGGTTTCTGTCACTCCTCAGCTTGAGTGAATAGCCATGGAAATCAAAGGGAAAATTTTCACTATACACATGGTTCTGTCTCCGTTTCAGAAACAGAAAGTTCAGTTTCTGTGACTGAACTTTTTAAAAGCATAAATACCATCCATAAAGAGGTGTGAAACTCAGTAACAGATCTATACCTTGACCCAGTCCTCAGTGTAAAGCAGGCATTTAATGCAAAATTATTTACTACCAGATACTAAAATAAGCATATATTACAATAAGCATATTTTGTAGTTTATTACTTTTCTGCAGAAGGTAATTTTATTATGAGATGGATCACAAGTCTGCAGTTTGGTGTATCAGTTGCACAGTCCTTTTAGATTATACTTCAAAAGATTCAAGTCTGTGCTGAAGCTGTGGTTTTATTGTTTGCAGTTTAACAGGCAGAGTCACATTAAAGCGTGTCTTTCTTGCTCCTTTCTTCCTCACCTGAACAGATTTTTTTGACTAAATTAAGTTAGATTTCTTGGTAAGGTGGTTGCTGCTAGTCAAAGTATTGTTTGCCTTAGCTTTTACTTGTGCTTGGTGGGCAATTTGCCTCTAGGAAAAAAATTGTGGAAAGTTTTTCCAGGCTGATAACCTAATATGTGAAGTCAGACTTTAGTGGAATTGTACAGAGTGTTGTTTGTTTGTTGTTGTTTTTTTCTTGTTGTTGCAGTTTTGTTTTGTTTTTAATTTCATTTAAAATGCAGCTACCCTTCTGCATTGTTAAATTTAATCAGGAATAGTGAGTAATTGAACATAGAATCATGCAGTGCCTGTAGTTTATATGTATATATAGTGAATTGCCAGCTGGAGATCTGTTTTATTGAGAAGTCAGCCTTGTTCGTTAGTTTATTCTTCTAGGAAGTATTTGCAATGGTACAGGACTGGACAGAAAAGAAACTTACCTTTTTGGTGCTCCGGGCAGTGAGTGCTTCAGAGCACTGCCACACTGGAAGTGTTTAGCCCTTGGTGGTGTGTTACTGGATGTTGGTTCTTTCTTGTGGCCAATCTCAGTTTGAATTTCAGTGGCAAGACTAAAAGGTTCCTTCTGTGCTCGTAATTGACAGATGTTTCCCTGTAAGTGTGTGGGAATGTCTCCCTAATGGCAATCCTTTTCCATTCCTCAGCTTGTACACGGCTAACATCCTCTGACACTACAAGAAAAATCCTGTACTTACGAATGCTATGATATTTCTCTCTCTGTCAATTACAGGCAAAAAGCTTTCTGGAAAACAGATCTTTAAATTTCAATGTCAAAGACTTCAGTCAGAAGGAACAAAGGCTTGGGGCTGTCTAAAAGACTAAGCCCTACCAGGCAACTTTTGTGCAATATTTGGCAAATTGGATAATTTTATTGGAAAATGAACTAAATTAATTAGAACATGAATGTGTGGATTAATCTGAAGCAGAAAGTTTGTATCCCTATTTCGAGTTAAGTCTGCTGCCACTGAGAGGCCTCATACTCCACTGCTTTGCTTTTTAGTCTGTGGGTTTGTTTTATTTGTGTGCCTTGTTCTTTCAGCCCAGCTGACTATTCATCAGACTCAGATTTCAGTGCTGCCTGATTGTGAGATTTTATGCCTCATAGAATTCCGAAGTCTCTTAATGTGATTATGATAACAGTGTGCCCACAGTCATGTCATCTGGAGCTGTATAGAAAATGTGGATCTGGGGGATGTGATAAAATGAGAAAAGCGTGCTGTTTTTAATGTGAGCTACTTAAACTGCGAAAACAGGCAATGCTCGTGGGATATACTGCTGTACTGCAGCAAAGAAGAGAAGCTCTGCTGCATTAAAAAACCCATCCAAAACCTGTCTTGCTCTTGCTGTCATAAACTAGGATGGATTTTTGCCAAAGTCAATATAGAACACAGTATTAACTACAGTCAGCAATTTGTGTTACTTCCATGAGATGATGGACCATGATGTCAGAACTGGAGAGGTTTCCATGGAAGTTGAAGCATGTTCCCTGGAGAGGGGATAAAGGCAAATCCTGAGGAAAACCAAATGCTGTGTCCTTTTTTCTGCCACAGTGCTGGAGAAGGGATCTCTTCTGTAAGAATGTTGTCTTGTCTTTTGATACATATCTTGACAGGGATTTGAGAGATGTGCTCTGCTGGAAATGTGATGAAAGTGTTCTAGCTCACAGAAAGGCATTCTGAGCTACCTTAAATTTTACTGCTCTTCTGATTTTTGCTTTAATCAAAACAACATCTGTGCCAACTAAGTTAAGCACATTCATTTTCCTGGATTGTTTTCCTGGTATCATCATGTGATCATTTGCCATAATGTCTTTGAGGTGTTCTCCTTTTCCACAGACTTAATCTTTCCCTGCCTGTCCCACAGACTTTTCCACTGCTGCTCTCCTGGCTCTAAATCGCACCTCTAAGGGAACAGCATTCATGCTTTGGAAACATTAAAAATCTTTCCTCTGGGAATCAGACCTTGGCTGGGCTGTCTCATCTGGGCGTTACTGATTTG
>VWZV01010169.1:51736-72528 GCA_013397155.1 Irena cyanogastra
AGCCTGTTTCTGAAGGGGCAGATACAGAAAAAGAAAAGGTAGTATTAAAAAACCTATAGTGCTTCAAGTTCACAAGTATTTTGAATTTTACACCATGTTAAAATTCTGTGTAATCTGTTTTTCATTCAGGCACTCAATCTAGGGAAAGTGTTAGGCACTCAGCTGTGACGAAGTTAGGTCCTTTCCAATCTGGATTGGATTTGGTTGTTCTTTTCTGCTGACTGTTACAGTGGCATATCCAATGCATCTGCTTTTCAGAAAAAGGTACTTCTCAATCTCTTGGAGGCACACATAGACTCTTGTTCTCTAGTGTAAGGACAGTTATCAGATGCATAATGCTTGAGTTTTGTTTTGTTCTGACCACCCAGCTCAGACCACCTTATGCTTCATCTCTTCGTGTCCATACCAGAACAGAACTTCTACAAGTGATCAAAAGAATTTTACAAGCTGACCTGCAGTAGAAAGGGATCATTAAAATAGTGTCCTAAAACCAAATACTGCTCTTAGGGTCAGACTGAGGGGCCTGTGTAACATATGATATTTTTTCTGGTGACCACGTAGGGAGCAAGTGTAAGACACTGAGCAGCTCTAGAGTTGTTATTAGTTGAAAAATTCCATCATCTTCCTGTGAACTGCATTCAGAGTGTGGATTATTAGGCAAATGGTTGCTGTACAATCAGCAAAGCAGAAATAATACTATGAATTGATAAGGGTTAATATAGCTGTGTGGATTAAAGGAAATTATAACACAATATAATCTAAATATCCTATATCCGCCAAATCAGTGTTGTGGGGTTTTTTTGGTGTGAGTCCTGCCACTGCCTCCCTTCTGCTCCTCTTCCATTCAATTATGGTATTTCAAATCTATCATATTAGAAATTGCATTATAATCAGAGCAGTTTTATTTTGTTTATGCAATTCTTGCAGGAACTCTCTGAAACCATGTGAATACTGTAACTTTGCTTAAGTTAACTCATGTGAAGCTGTGCAAATATTGACTTAATTACTCTTATTAAGTACTAATTTTACAGATGGTTTATGCTATAAAACCTTTGAGTTGAGGTAAGGTAAAGCCAAAGCAGTCCTTGGGCACAATGCTATACTTTTTGTGGATTACTAGTGTTTGGTGTCTGCACTTTCCAGAAGCAACAGAAACAGATGCATGCATGATGAATAGTATAACCATAGTGCCAGATGAACAAAGTGATAAACTTTCATGCCATATATTAAAAATGCTCTTTCCAATACAAAGGTATTTGTGAATACCTTTAATTTCCACACTGTTTTAGTGTGGAACTTACAGGTATTCACTAACACAACTGTGCTTATAGGTGTGCAGCTAAATATACTGAAAAATGAATTTAGGATTTCAAGGAAAACCAGTTTTAAAGGGCAAGTCCAAGCATTTGAGATTAATTTTGCTGAAACATTTTGTCTTGGAAAAGGACGGACTTTTTAGAGTTCAAGTCAGCTTGGTGAAATACATTTGTAAATCTTCTTTGATAATTAGTTTTGAATAACTAATGAATTTGGAGAAAGAAATAGCATGTATTCAACAGGAAGTGACGACGAACAAATTGGGCAATATTCGTTGCAGCTAATCTGTCCTGCAGCAGCAGTGTTGCTGATATTCACTAAAGCATGTGAAAACAGAGGAATGATAAAATATATAAAAATGGCAATTGGGACAAATAATCTTCAAATACTTACTGCATGTTGATAAAGAGTCCACGTAATTGCTGCTACCGTCATCATGGATTCATGGAGTGACTAAATCACTGACAGTCTTTCCAGTTCATGAAATTGTATTATGTGTTCCTGAAATCATAAGTGATTAAGTAATCCTGCTAATTTTGTGCATGACTTTGATTTCTCATCTGTTTTTTGTTGTTGTTTTTGGTGGTTTTTTTGTGGTTTTTTTTTTTTTGGTTGATGTAGTAGTTGTGAGCCTACTTTTTAATTAAGACATCTTGCATTGTTGCTGTAGAAGCACTCCTATAAGTATCACTGGGAGTTTCAGTGACCAGTTGTAATCTTTCCAGGCCCTTTCCAGAATCCTGCAGGGTTGTGGTTGTGTGGATATTACTTGACTTCTCAAGCCTAAGTACTGCTTCCTAAAACTGTGTTTCTGAAATATTTTGAATCCAGCTGTGTGCTAGATGGTCACTGGGGTAAGAAGGTGTATGAAATATAGAAGGTTTCTTTAATCCCAGAGGGAGAATAAAACCTCACAGTAACTACTTTGAGTTTCTGACTACTACATCCTAAAGCAGACTTAGCTGTGTGGCAGAGGGTCAGCATCACAGGCGTACTGATTTCTAGCTTCAGTTCAGGCATGTGCATTTCCAGATCACAGAATATGCTGAGCTGGAGGCGACCAACGAGGATCATCAAGGCCAGCTCTTAAGTGAATTGCCCATACAGGTACTGGACCCACAACCTGGTGTTATTAGCACCATGCTCTAACTGACTGATTTCAGGTTTGCATATCCTTTGGAAAGAATCACAGAATATTTATGGTTGGAAGGAGCCTTCCAGTCCAACGTCCCTGCCAAGGCAGGGTCAGCTTCTTAGCCTAGCAGGTTACACAGGAATCTGGCCGGGTGTGTTTTGAATGTCTCCAGAGAGGGAGACTCCACAATATCTTTGGGCAGCCTCTTCAAGTGCTCTGCCAGCCTCAATGTAAAGAGACTTTTTCTTATGTAGAGGTGAGACTTCCTCTGTTTTAGTTTAGGGCCATTGCTCCTTGTTCTGTTGATGGGCACCACTGAAAAGAATTTGGCACCATCCTCTTGGCACCCACCTTTCAGATATTTATATGTGTTAATGAGATCCCCTCTCAGATTTCTCTTCTCCAGACTAAACAGGGCCAGTTCCTGCAGTCTCTCCTCATAAGAGAGATGCTCCGGACCCCAAATTACCTTTGTGACCCTCTGCTGGACCCTCTCCAGTAGCTCCTTGTCTCTCTTGTGCTGAGCAGCCCAGAACTGGACACAGCACTCCAGATGCAGCCTCACAGAGCTGAGTAGAGGCACAACTCCCTCAGCCTTCTGGCCATACTCTTCCTGATGCACCCCAGGATACCCTTGGCCCTCCTGGCCACAAGGGCACTGCCAGCTCATGGCCAGCTTGTGATCCACCGAGAGTCCCAGCTCCTTTCCACAGAGCTGCTCTGTAGGAGCAGCCACTGGCCTGTGCTGGCACTTGGGGCTGTTCCTCCCCAGGTGCAGGACCCGACACCTGCCCTTGTTGAACTCATCAAGTTTCTCTCTGCCCACCTCTCCAGCCTATCAGGGTCCCACGGAATGGCAGCAGAGCCTTCAGGTGGGTCAGCCACTCCCTCAGTTCAGTGCCATCAGCAAACTTGCTGAGGGGACATTCTATCCCTTCGTCTGGGTCATTGATAAACAAGTTGGACCAGACTGGTTCCAGTATTGATCCCAGAGAATGCCACTGACTACTGGCCTCCAGGTGGATTCTGGAAATGTCCTTAACAGTTTTTTAAATGAAAGTCATTAATTAAATAAATATGTGTTTGAGGAGTTCTTTAATGTTACATTATTTATACAGAGTTTGTAGCATCTGATGATCAGATAAATCTATTTGTTATTGCTACTGTTTGTGAACCTCAACATTACTCTCTTTAGAATACATTTTGAAAAAGAAATTGTGTGCATACATTGGAAGATGTTTAACTTACTAAATACAGGTAACACAGCATTAGGCTTTGTAAAGGAAATCCTTTGCAAGACAGAAACATGTATGTACACAGAAATTTCTCAGGCATCAGTAAATCATTATCTCTTTGTGCTGGTTTTACATTTCTCTATCTCAAAATAAATGTCAGCATTTCAGCTGAAGTAGTTAAATTGTTTAAAAGAGAATTTGAGCTATAGTAACAGTTGTGGTACTGTTTTAATAAAGTAAGTCAGACCTTCAGTGGAGAAATCACATGCAAGAAGCAGAGTGCTGCAGCATTGATAACCAAAGCTGTGGAATCACTTCAAGTGGGAAAAATTGAAGAGAATATACACTGATTGTTGATATCATGTGTATGGTGGATGTATTAAGTAGCACTGCCTTGACTGAAGATCGGAAAACTTCAGCTGTCTAAGGGAGGATTGTTTAATCAGAGTTTAAGGTTCCATTAGCAACAAAAAAGGGCATGTATTTGTGATGTTAGATATGGTGTTAGACTTGAGCTTGCCAAACATTGTTTCTGGTTGTATTTCTGCTTCTGATAATGTGTATTTCCTCATTACTGGCCTGTTTTCTCTACCTTTCTAGACTTCATTTTCTCTGTTCCTTTCTTTCCCATTCAGTCTTTAAGTTGTTGAATATGTGTTAATGTTCTAGCATATAGTCTGTGTCAATCACATTCAGTTTTCCTTAGGACAGCTAATTTCTGTTACAGAATATTTTCTGGTATGTTGCGTAATTTAATCCAGGAGTTGGAACCTAGCAGGTAAAACAAAGGTTTGCACGACATACCAGTAGCACGAACAGAAATCAGTGCTATTTATGTAGGAGACTTTGTAATAGTGGTTTGGCTCTTACGCTGTTCTTATTTTTTATCATGTAAAGGTTCTTTGCTCTGACAATTAGAACAGTATGCAATCTACGTAAATGAGTCCAAATTAAACAGAAATCAGAATATACTATTCCTGCATTGGGGCAGCTTTTCATTATGAATTTCAGGAGAGCTTTTAACAACTAAAATACCTACAGAAATATTTTCTTTCTTCTTTATGAGATATATCTGTCATTTTTCACATGGGAGTCACATGCAGAATGAACTTCTTATAACGACAAATTTATTTGGGTGTACATCAGAAAAATTTGACTGAAACTGAAGAGCTATATTCTTATTTTGCCTACAGCCTACCTCCTTCGATCTCCTTTCCCTTTTAACTTAGGTAGCTGGCATTCATACCCATTTTCTTACACAACCTCCTGAAATCTTAGGTTTCTTCACAGATTATGATTTACATTAGAGCAATCAAGGAACTTGATATACATTGTGAGTTACTCCAGTGGCATTCTCTTCACTACACTATGAACGAAAGTAAAAAAGTTATTTCATTAGGCAGTTTTTTGTTTGGTTTTTTTTTGGCAGAGAAGAGCAGAGAAGTGGAAATGGTAAATCTAGTTTAAAGAATTTAGACATACTGTTCTGAGCATTGAAAGCCTGTATCTAGTTTGCTAAATTTTAAAAATAGGCAAAGAGAAGAATATCTTAATTTGTAGTAAGTTTTTCAAACCTGTAATAGAACATTGTTCCAAGTAAGTGCATTAAAATGTGCATATCTCTTTTTCAGACAAGAGCAGGTCAGTGTTCTGTATCAGAACATACACATAGCAGAACCAAGATTAATCCAGCCATATGAACATGTCATTAAGAACTTCATCCAAGAGATCAAACTTCAAAGCACAGAGATGGAAACTCTGGCCATAGCAGTAAAAAGGTATAGTGAATTGTGTTTCTAGTTCAGTTCTGCAGTTTCTTTTTTATTTCTCTTCTCATGCTTTGTTTGATTAAACAAAGAGTGTTAATGCCGGAATATGCCATGCAAAGTATTTCTGTAAACTGAGTTCTGAAGTTAGTTTGTATGCATACCCGTGTGCATAAGCACATATAGCAGCCTGCAAATAATTACCTGTTCATACTTTCGATAAATTCTGGACCAAATTTTTGCAGACTCTGTTGTTAGTTAAATGCCTTAAAATGTTGTGGCTCCTTTTCCTTGGCTGCAACTTGGAGTTTTATCATACATGTCCACTATACTTTCATTTTAGAAATAATGTTTTTGTTTCATGAGCTTCGAGGACTGTATTTACCTGTTTTAACTACTTGGCACTGTCAGTCTCACATCATAACTGCCAAAACCAAACAGATTAGCTCACGACAGAGATCTTGTATGTGTGGGTGATGCAAGTTGCTTTTGAAGTCTCTTCATAGGATAATGAGAGGCACCTTTCATCTTTGTAACTTAATTTTAAAAATGCAGATGTATTTCATGCTAATCATCAGCTTGCAGCTATTATTAAAATCTAATTTGTATAGTATTTTCAAAATAATTTGGGATTTAGGTTCCCAGCCACACCAGTTTCGAGGTCTGGGCAATGTTAAACTGCTTCCATGTCTGTCTGTCTAATTTGTTTCAGTTGAGGTAGGCAGATGTGTTTCATACAGTGTTTCTTTCAAGCCAGAGGGCAATTCCTAAGAGAATATTTTCTTTTACATTTTAGAGCTCAGGACAAAGCAGCAGTTCAGCTTAGTGAGTTAGAGGAAGAGATGGAACTACGGATACAGGCTGCAGAGCATAAAGTTAAAAAGGAAGTGAGTATTTTATATTTACAGAATTTCATAATTACTGAACTCTTAGTGGTCTTAAGCAGGATTGATGGCCATGTGTGGTTTTGATCCTGATGGACTGACTCAGACCTGCTGTAGGCAATGAAAAGACGCTATACATGAGATAAAAAATGAATGATCTTAATGCTTTCGTAAAGGGGAATATCTGCTGAGGTGTAATAAACTAAGAAAAAAAGAAGTCTTTCCCTTTTGTGGGAACATACTAGCCAAGAAGAGTTTCTTTGTGAGACCAATATTGGAAACAGACTGGAGAAAATTATATTTCAGCACTAAAGAATGCAATCTAGTTCTCCTAGTAAAATAATTTATGTAGAATTTAATACTTGGTCCTGCTTTGTATATCTGTCTGGAGTAATGATCTTCCTTTTCTCCATTCTCTCCAATGCAACTACATTTTAGATACTTAAGAGAGGGTAACTGTGATAGCAATGTGTGAGGGCCTGGGCCTCTCAAACTTCATGGGAAATTCTGTTTTGATCTGCTCAATTTTAGCTGTTGTTTCAACCTGCTTGCAGTCTATATGAAAAGATGTAAAAATCCTCTTCTCTTATCCAGGAGAGATACATTAGAATCACATGTAACTGCATAATTCAAAGGAGCAAGACCAGCTCCCTCGTTCATTTTGAATTGTTACTATATTCATTTAAGATAAGCCAAACTTTATATGGGCATAGGAATAACAGTTTGTGAAGGTGTTAAAATGTGGGCATAAGAAATGCATTAATTAAAACATACACTATGGGCATAATTATTTCTTGGTAGGATACATGGTATTCTGAACATATGTATATATTTGCTATGGGTTCTTTCACCAGAGTATTTGCAGAACCAGAAGCAACAAAAGTGCTGTCTGCCAACTTGCTGATTTTAAGTAGTTCACACTAATTGATATCTGAAGGTAAATGGTATTCTTATAGATATACTTCAAATAGCTTTTTTTCCTATACAAGAGAAAACAGTCCTACAACACCATAAAAGCCTGTTGTGTTTCTAGAAACAAATAATGGCATAAAAATGTTAAAGATATCAAACCTGCAAAAAAAGGTGTGTTTTAATATGTTTAACTAGTGGTAATGCAGCCCTTAGTAGAGATAAATTTTCACTTCCAGAGAAGCTAAGTTGTTAATGTTTAGAAAACAAACACGTTTTCTCTGAAAAATTATTGTTGTCAAAAAATGATAAATCACTTAAAAAAACACTGAATACTCTTTTTCACTGCTTTAGAAAGATGACTGGGATGTGTATGTTTGCTTACTCTGAGAACATCTACAGTTATGTACTAGCATTTTGCAAAAGTCGATCTTCTGTGTATTATCTACATCTAGTCTATATTCTCAATCACTGTTAGATCTAGCCATAGGTATGAAAGATGGTCTGTTAACTTGTTTCTCACGAGGCTTTTTTCATTTTCACTTTCCAGTGTTCCTTGTAGCTCCTAGCTCCACATACCGCACCTACTAAAACGCCCTGAGAGTAAATGTTAAGTTATTTACTTTGTGGGAATGTACTAAGCCATTAATCTTAATGTCTGTAATCAAGGCTATTGTTTGTCAGAGTGATCTCACTCATGCCACCGGGACACCTGCTTCTGCATGAGCTTATCCTGTATTTTGTTTCTTTAAGGGAAGCAAATAGTTACCCAACAATATTTATGAGTCTATGTAGTTGGCAACAGTAGGGGAATCCAGCTTAAATTGATTGCTTTGATTATTGCTTTAACACATGAATGTCTAATTCTAATTCTGAATTCTAAGCAAAATCCATGTCGACCTCTTCCATGTGAAAACTCAACCTGTCTCATTGGCTCCACTTGTCACTGCTGCATTCTGACTTCTTGTGTTGAGAAACTGGAGCCCCTGGGAAGTGACTGGAGTGAGTGAAACACACCAGTCAGTAGCACACCACACACACTATTCTTCTCATGGTGGTTGATGCAGCCCTGTACTTGATTTGATACTCAGACTGAGTACTATATACAGGTATTGGTATTTAGACTGAGCACTTGTGCTGGTTTCAAACACAATGAGAGAATTAAACCCACTCCTGTTGTCACCTTTTACCCACTCTGCTCCTTCCAGTAATAGAGGAAACTGTAGGAAATGATAAACTATAATTACTGTTTACTGGAAAGCTGCAATAATCACAACAATATTAATAATATAGAGTATACAAGGGAAGGGGAGCGTTTTACTCACAAAAGGGCATTTACCACTGAGCAATCCCCATAGGCAGTATTTGGTGCAGTCTCTAAACACAGGCACACACCCTGCCATGTGCCCTGGTGAAAGATGGCGCTGCTTCCATTTCCATCTGCAGCATTTTTCCTGCTGAGATCATCCTGGTAGTATTGAATAGACAGCAGTGAAACCACTCCCTTGCCTCTGCACCTGGGGTGGTAACATTTGAAACTAGAGATGCTGTCGTCTGCTTGCCTTTTAGTGACATGGGCCTGTAATGTTCCAACTCTTGCAAGCAAAAAAAATTTAAAAGAAAAACAGAAGTAAAAGAGTAAGTGACATTGAGAATGTTAAGCACAGGAATCATGAATAAAAAACACTGAATGGACCCATACCTTTGGTTTCATGCCACCATTTTGTTTCTATCAGTGTTTTAGAAGTGGGCTGCAATTACAGAATCAGAATCTATGGATCTTAAGGAAGGGACAGAATTGAAAGGCATATTTGTCTAAGCAAGAAGTATGTGCTTTTCTAACCAATGAATGAATTTTTTAATAAACATTTGAAACCTGTCTCAGCTTCTAATGAGATTGAAAAAATTGCAGGAGAAACAAAAAGCTGAAGAAGCACTAAATGAACTGAAGCGCCAGTATGACACTGAAGTTGGGGATCTTCAGGTGACAATAAAAAAACTTAAAAAGGTAAGTGAGTTGAAATCTGGTGAGTTTTTAAGGTGTTTTAAGAGATTTTGACCTTATGAAATGCCTCCCTCAAGATGGGTAATCATAATTGTAGATTTCTAATTTAATTTGAATTAGTAAATGGCAACTGCAGATAATTTTGTGTTGTTATTCCATGCTTTTATATTCATGCTGTGTAATTTGTTGCAATACTTAGGAAAGGCAACTATTACCTAAATTCTGAGGCTTAACAATTTTGTAGGTCCATAAGGTTATTAACATTGCAGTTACTTAGTTTTGTATTTGGTCCATCAGAAATAGTTGAATATATTGCCACCAAGTAATTGTAATTTATAAGGATGGAATTGGCAACCCAGATATAGTAATTTACATATAGTGCCTTTTAGAACCCAACTTTATGTATAGTGCCTTTTAGAACTCAACTGCAACCTGATCTTGTAATTTGATACCTAGTAATAAAGTAAATTGAAATCTCAGATAGGAATGATGTTTTGGGATATTTCGTAATTTGGGTTTAATTTTGACCTTGTCTTTTGCTGTAAATTTTACTAGAATTATAGCAAGCAAAGTGGATATATTTTTTGGGTTTTAATTGCACTTAAAAGAACATTTGTAGAAATGGAAATTTCTTACAAGAAACATGAGAACTTTTTGTCCAAATACTGCATACCTGAGGTAGTAGTAATTTTTTATCATTTTCTTAAGTTAGTGTTTCTGTCTGTTTCTATCTTAATAACGGTCTTCCATGTCACTAGTTGTGAATGTGTTGTCTGTGTCACTAGTTCTGTGTCACTAGTTATTTTATACCTAAAGAGGGCAAAATGTGTATCAATTTTCTAGAAAGCCAGCAATTTTTGAAATAATACTGTCTGCTAGTACATTCAGAAAAACTCTTAAGTTTTAAAAACTTCAGTAACTGTAAAACCTTTTAAGGATTATTTATTGTGATTTCCATAAGGTTTTTTTTAAATTATACTAATCAAATACATTAATTGTGCATTTTTTTAATATTTCAAGCTGGAGGAGCAATCCAAATATGTAAATCACAGAGAAGATGTAGTTGAACTGAAAAAAAGAATACATGATATGTTGCTGGTAAGTGAATATTATTATTATTATTATTAACATATTAATTTAGCCTCAGTTTTAGATTCTGCAATACAGATTGTTTCTTTTTTTTTTTTACATTTAGTCATGGTAAGCTAGAAAGTAAACCTTTAAAGTTATGGGTAAGCGTATGTGGACTTTTAAGTTGAAAAGTAACCTGTTTAAATTTATACACTTTCTATGTAGGACATTTAGCAATGGCTTGAGATGCGCTGGTCCCATTTTTTTGTAACTGAATGGAAAAATTAAAGTTAAGAGGTTCTTGCAGGTTAATTTACTGACTTCTCTCTTCTCTCTTAGCCTTCTTTCGTTTTCTTTCCTTCTCTATGCCAAATTTTATAGTGTTTCATTTTTATTTAACTTTGATGGTTTTTATTCTGTTATTATAATATATCAGCGTTTTATGGATGTGTCTGTGACAGCTAACATCTAATATCTTCCTTTTTTGAAGGAAAATCAGAGACTTAAGAAAGATCTTTTAGAAGCGCAAACAAATATAGCTTTTCTACAGAGTGAATTAGATACCTTGAAAAGCGAGTATGCAGATCAGTCTTTGAATACTGAGAGGTAAGTTGCTTTTACATGATAATGTTTTCATGAGGGAAAAAACAAAATCTGTTTTCTGATGTAATTATTATGTATGCTGTTGGCAACTGTTATTTTTTAAATTTGCCTTAAAGGGTAGGTACATGTTTGACACCGTGTCATCAATGTTGTTCACTTTTCTTGTTAAGTTTCTGAAAGAGCAAGTTCTGGCTATGATGCAAACTCTCACAATTTTGCAAGAATATCCATTGATTTTAGTGGGACTTTATTAAGAATAAAATGAACAGTACAGCATCAGGGGTTTTTTCTCTTCATGGCTTGCACTCGCATGCGGATCTGTATGAATATTAGGGAGAATAGTTTTGAAAGCCTTCCATGTCTATCTTAACCATTTGTTTTTCTGAAGTGAATGAAAGCTACTTCTAGTTACTCTTTTAAAGGAGCATAAAAGGCAGTTTCATTGTATGGTTGTCTTCAGATAATACAAATTATATTTCAAGGGAAAAGGAGGCAGTCCCTATAGTTATTTTGTGCAATATGGTGAAAATGTAAGAATGTCCTGTTAAGTGTAAATTCATTTAAGTTTGGTGTTTGTTTTTGTATTTTTTTCCAGAGATCTAGAAATTATCCGAGAGTATACTGAAGACAGAGATAATCTGGAAAGACAAATTGAAATACTTCAGTAAGTTTTTAGTAATTCAGTTTTTTATTATCAAACTTTGTCCCAACATATTTGGGATAAATGTTTTTGTATGCAAAAGATCGGGTTGAAATTTGGGGAAAAGTTCCATGTGAAAATATTGAAATGGCCTAAATTATCATAAAAGGTGTGGTTCTCAACTGCCATAAATGTAACTGTGATGTTAACTCTACTGTGGTACTCACCCACTAGCACTTCAGTTGGTTTCTTTCCATTTATTTTCTTAGCCCCACTAACTTTAATTTCTTTCTGATAGGCTGAATGTGATTTGAGTGTATCCATGTATCATAAAAGTTACTGCCTGGCTCCTTCTACTGGCTTTGCTTCTCCAGTAACTCCCTGTCTTACTGTTGTCTGGAAAGGCCTAAGAGTGTGCAGTGTTATACAATAGGTGCACAAGAAGGGTCACAATGAATAGATTTTTTCTATATCTTTGTTCAATATCCTTATCCTAAACAGATTCTTTATTTCAAGCAGATTAATTATATATGTCTTCAGAATCAGCTCAGCAATATTTAAAGGGTAGTCATTTTGTGCAGAAATGGCTGGACTACGTTGTTTTGTTGTGTGTGGTTTTTTTTTTTGTCACCATTCCTACAGTGTCTTTTTTTTCCACTCATCTGACCAGAGACCATGCTGTACAAGTGAAAAGGGGCTTCCTGGGCTGCCACTGAAGCCTAAAATTCTCAGTGATTTTTTTCAGATAATTTGTTTGAGTATCTGTCAATGTGTTTCCAGTTTCATGTTACTGTTTAGTTTTTAGCTAAATAGAAAAAGAAGTACTTTGAAAATTTTTCTTTTTGAGGAGTTATATAGTTTTTCATGTTTTCTTGAGTTCTTGCAAATTAAACTGTGTTTCCTTGTTAGATCAGCTAATAGAAAATTACATGACAGCAATGATGGTTTAAGAAGTGCACTTGAAAACAGTTTCAGCAAGTACAACAGATCGTTGGTATGTATTTATGATTTTGTTACATTGTCATAGAAGGTGTAAGAATCAGCACATTTAAATTAGTACCTCAGTGGGTACTCCGAAAATTGAATTTTATTCAGTGGACTCACTGTGGGAATACTCCTATGTAATTTTGTTAGATGTTTTGTTAAATAATGGACATTCTGTTAGAGCATAGCTGCTTTCTGAAGTGCTTTGGAAAGTGATTTTTTCTTTAATATGCTGTGATATTTAATGAGGTGAATAAGTCAACAGTTTTTCTTGCACTAAAGGGAAAGTATTAGTGTTGTGTATGGGAGTGTCCTACCATTGACAACACACTTTCTCATAAAACTGCCTTTTTTAAGTAGGAATGTCTTAACCTAACTCAAACTTTTGGCCAGGCAAGTCACTGTGAAAATGAATAGCATGGACTACTGATAGAGACCTTAGACCCTTTTGGGCTCTCAGAGCTGCATTGGAGTCTCTTCTAGCAAATGTGACCTGATATCCTCCAAACTAGAGAAAGGAAGGCTTGAAAGTAATAAAAAACCTACTCCACACTGTCATTTTGCAATCCTGTGAAACCTGCTGAAATTCTTAAAAATAATGGTTTGGCATCATGAGGAAAGCAGATAGCTTTTTTAGAAGGATGGGTCCAGAATAATGGGCCCACAAAGACAATACTGGACAGGAAGGAGGAAAATAGGGGTCAGGTCACTGCCTATTTCCAGTATTCCATACCAGTGAACATGAGTGGTATTTGCTGATACAAACTACCAGAGCTTCGCTACGGATGCAACAGTGGATACCATTTCCTACCATAATGCCTGGAAATATAAATGAGTGCATTACAGAGAAGACAGAAGAAACCGTTTCCAGTGAATAAATGCATGGAGGCACAGCAGAATGTACAAAACGCTTCGTCACATTCTATTAGTTGAGAGCTTTACTTCACTATCTCTCTCAAGAGCTAGGAGGTAGCTCTCCTGAAGCTACCTCAGCTAGTGACAGTTCCCTTTTTCTTTTAGTAGTCAGAATTGCCATGGTCCGAATAGCACTTTTCAAAGCTTCTAAGAGTTGCATATGAGGGTCTTGAGGTGTAGTCAATGAAATCATCCTCTTGGAAATTCTGTTGTCTTTTGCAGTTGAACATGTCTAGTAGGTTCAGTATAAAGGCAGTGGTGAAGCCTAAATGCTATAGGTAATAAGCCTTCGGATCCTCAGTCATATATAAAGTATGAGGTTTAATTAAATGTAAGTAGCTAAATATATATATATATGTAATACAAAGAAATATATATTAAATATGTCCAGTTTGTAATTTTGATGACACGCACTTTTTTCTCAACAAATCTAGATACTTCCACTGTGTTCATCAAAGTTATAATGCATTTTTTATGTATCTGTTGCAGCGGTTAGCAAATACCTCACCAGGAAGTACCATTTCTAGAAGCAGTCTTAAATTTAACGGTGAACATTCTCCTTTAAACCCACGGTATGACAGGTAAGCCAGGCTTGCTTTTATTAATTTAAGAATGACTTGTCTTAGAAGAGGAGATTACTGTTAAGTAAGAGAGAACAGTTCTGTCTGATATAGAAGTAGTGTGTGACCATAGCATATGATCCAAAATATACTAAAGTCGATAGGAATCTTCTCAATTACTCCAGAAGACCCAGGATAACCCTCTTCAGTGAAAGCCATAAACTTATGGAGAGGTCAGACAGCCTCTTGTCTGGTCTTGGCCTCTTTTGATTCTAATTTGACTCTCAGTCTCTTTGTCTCCGAGAAACTATAAATCTCTTCTGAGGACCTTTGATAGCCTTACTCAGTACTTGCGAAATAAAATTTTTGGTTTTATGCTCAGCTTGTGTGCCTTTTTCCCCATGTAATAATTAGTACAAATGTGAGCCTGATTCTTAAAATCACCTCATCTCACACTGACATGCAAGAGTTGTCAATGCAGTTGAATATTAATAGGATAAGAGTACAAAACCAGTAAGTTATCTAAATGCAATTAGATGGTCAGAGGTATTTATTTTTGTACTTACTGGATATAGATCATTGGTCAGAACTTCCTCATCATTCCAGAGACTCACTGAAGACAGTGGGAATTGGAGGTAACCATGAGTGCTGTCACTCATGCTATGCTTTCACACTTGGTTTTTTACACGGTTAGGTCTGTCAGCAAAAATGTATGTCCTTACTCAATTTATAGATTATTTTGTCGTTTTTTTCTTTCAGTGGTATTCTAAATCATAGAGAGATCTCTAATAGAGGTCTTAGTAGTCTGCCAGAAAGAAAAATATCTTGGATAGGAATTAAATTGACTTCCACTTCACACTTATAATATCCTCATTCATTCAGTAGTGCCATTATTATTCTGTTGTGAGATGTGTTTGCTGGCTGTGAAGTTTTGGTTGTCACAAGAGGTTTCCTTTTTCTGAATGCACATAAACTCAATTCCCAAATGTTGGGACCCTCTGCAAATTTTTAGAGGCATCCACTCTAAGTTGCATGTTACCTTCAGTAATTTTCTGAGGGAGCAACTAAAACCTCTCTGGAGGCTTAGTTATGTTGTTCTCTATGAATATTTATTAGTACCTGCCACATGGTGCAATCCTTACATTTCCACAAGTTTATATGGCAGGAATAAAGCTTAATCTTAACATGTGTGACTTGATAGTGTCAAAAGACAAAAAGAGATGAGAATGTCCCAAAACCTGTTTGTTTTCAGTACTTTGTCTCCTGACATCAGATCGGCGTTAAGAGGTATTGGTTTGTATGCTAACGTGTTTTAAGCAATTTGTTTTAAAAGGTACGATTTTTTTTTTATTTTTTATCTGTAAGATCTTGGTCTAACTTGCTTTAACCACATATGAAATTCCCAGCATTGAATTAATGGTTCAGTGAAGTTGGAGAATTTCCTACTAAAGAGCTTTATTTCAGGGAATGCCTGACAAGCTTAACTTTGTAACAGCATGCACTCTTCCTCAGTATTTGAGAGATTTAATACAGGCTAGTAGGTGCATGAATACAAAGTCCATGTATGCTTTGGTATTCTACAGCAAAGATCACATGCATTAATGTAATTATTCATTAGCCTGAAGGGGTGTAAATTAGATGGTTCTGAATGTTACTGCATTGGACAGTGATGCCACTGTGACCCCCATTTGGCCAGGTGCAGGGAGGAATTTGACTCAGTAACAACTTCATAATGTGGTGATTTTCCCCAGTGTACTCTCCTGTGTTGTGCCATCACAGGGGAGCCCCTCTGGGAGCAAGCTGTTATTACAAGGATTGATGCTGACCTTGTCTGGTTTAGCAGGTCAGTGTATCACATGCATTCCCAACAGGGCTAGGCCAGACCCTCTCTTCTCTGCTACGTCTTGGAGACCTTTACTGCCTCACTTTAGTCGATGCCTGTACCTGTCTTGCTGAAGGAGCATGATAATGACTGTAGTCATTGTAACCTTTCTGTAAGATTGGTTTTTTTAGGATTCACTCTATTAACCTTCTTTTTCTGTGGTTTTATTTGCATAAATAAAACCTTTTTTTTTTTTCTATAAGCCATACTGGCACTGCAGCATTCATTAAAATATTTTTACATATTACAGTATCCAGAAGAAAAAAAAGACTTTTAAAGGAAGGTTAAGGGAAAAGAGAGGAATTCTATGTAAACGTTTAGGTTTTGCATAGCCTATCAAACTGTAAGAAAATTTTTCAGTGACTTCTTTCACCATTACTGATCTCCTGAACTTGGCTACTCCATCTTCTATATTTATAACTGTTTCTTATTGACATGTGTGCCTCTGTGAGCAAATGCATTCATTTAAATGAGATACAGTATGCAAAGGTTGTTTTATGTCTTAGAGTAGGCCTAAATTAGCTAAAACATCATGTGTATTTTTCTTTTTCTCATGTCTTCATAGTACATCACCTTCTGAATGTTTTTTTAGGTAGGCTTTTTAAAATTAATGGGTAGTTGTAATTACTGAGACTTGGAAAGTCATCATCAGTAACATAGATTAAATAATTTAATCTGAGCATCCCAAGACATATGATTGAGAAAGAAATTCTTTATAAAGGCAAGATAAGGATTGACATATGTCTTAAACGTAACATTAGCATTTCTAAGAATTGACTATTCCAGAAGGGCTCAGATTTTGTTGGGAAGAGGAATTATTTATTATTGGAATTTATTATGTGGAATAATTTATTTTGCCCCCTCCAATATTTTCTTATTAGGTCGTCTCATTCATCTTGTGTTGATGAAGATTATGATTCTTTAGCCCTTTGTGATCCAATGCAAAGGATAAACTGTGAAGTTGACAGCTTACCTGAGAGCTGTTTTGACAGTGGTTTGTCTACCCTGAGAGATTCAAATGAGTATGATTCAGAAGTGGAATATAGACATCAAAGGATTTTTCAAAGGTCACAGTGTATGCAAGAAGGCTTTAGTGGTGATGCTTCTGATACAGATGTAAGTGCCAGATTTATTTCTTCTCTGAGGAAGGCCTTTGATTGGAGACAAAATTAGCTTCCTGTCTTTAAAATAAAATGGATCTTTGTCCACAGGCCAGTTAAAAGTAAATATTTGGGTCATAAGTATTTAAATTAATTAGTAAACATTTTTTTGAGAATGTATAAGTAGTTCTCTTTTTGTTTTTACATTTTTGGATACATTTTTGAGGTAATAACTTCATTTTTTGAAGGTTTATGTGATTTTTGAAAGTTTATGTGATTTTTCAAGGTGAAACTGTATGCAGAAAGGAGCTCATTTTCTAATGATAAAAAAGCACATAGAGGTAAAGTAAGTTTCCATTCACTTCCTCTTACTGTGCTGTGGCAGTGGAGAAAAAAGCACATATGAGATAGAATACTGTTAGTGCACACATTGACTTACAGGCTAAAGTCTTGGAGAATTAAAAAAAAACTAAGAAGGCATTAGTGTGTCTGTTTTATTGTTAGTAACACTGAATGAGTTACTGAGGACTACATAGTAAAAATAGTGTCAAGCACAGTAGAATATGGGGTTTTTTTTAAGGTAAACCATTTGCTCTGTGTTCAGTAGACATTAATCTCTGTGGAGACTTTACTATGAGTAATGTTGATTACAGCTGTGCTCTACTTAATTTAGCTTGAGTAGTAATAGCATAGAGAGTAATGTCTTCAGAGAAATCCTTAATGTTTGCAAAATAAGCTTTGAAATGACGTATTGTCTCAGTTGTTTATTGTGACTATGTTTTAAGCTGAAATTTTCATCTAGAAATTAATTTGCTCTATTAGAGTACTGAAATGATGCCAAACAATAAAAATGTTAAAAGGCAAAATGTAGATTATAGTAAACAGCAGAAATGAATGAGAACAGAATTATCACAGTATTTTGATTAGAATTGCACAGCTGTATCTGGTCATTTATCTCTGTTTAATCCAAACTGTTAAAATGTTTTAATCAGTCTTAGGTGTGCCTTTCTGGAAAAATATACTTTTCTCACCAGAGAACTAACTGTTACTTTCAGGTTCCAGAGATCAGGGATGAAGAAGCATACAGTCCTGCTAGCAGCACTGCAGTTTTAGACTGGAAGCCCTCACGACCAGTTAGTCGAAGCAGCTCAGTTGCTTCAACGAGGAGACACATATCTGCTCTCAGCTCTCAGGTGACCAGTTTTTCAGGGGACAAGTAGAAAATAATGATACAGAGGGGTTTTATTTTATGAGTTGTTAAAGAGGGATTCTTTTTTTTTTTCAGTCAGATGCAACTGAATGCACTCCAAAATACCCCAGTTCAGAGAAGGCTTACAAGATTGTTCTTGCTGGAGATGCAGCAGTGGGAAAATCCAGTTTTCTTATGAGACTTTGCAAGAATGAATTTCAAGGCAATACCAGTGCGACTCTGGGTATAGTTGGTGTTCTTCTTAAAATTTTGAAATGAATTTCATTGTTATTTTGCAGCGAAGTGGGTGAAAAGCTTGCCTTTGTGATGGCTTGCTAGGGATATACACACATAGTTTCTCACGCAGGCTGTGAGATCTAATTTAGTACTAAGGCTTAGTAATAACAGCTGTTTGTAGTGGATAATAGGGTTCTGGTCTAATTTAGTTTTTCTTTACAAAGCCTCTTTCTGAACAACACAAAACACCAGCGAAGGAATGTCAGTGTAAGGAACTTTCAGTGTGTGTATGAGCTTCTCTGCATTTTTCATTGCTTTCTTGTTTTCTCAACACTTCCTCTTTCCTAAGTATTTCATACTATCCTTTGATGTCTTTCCTACTATGTTTTGTTGCAGTTTCTTCAAAGTGTTATTGAACCTTTGTTTCAAATACAGCCAGAAGGATTTCTGACTGACTTCTTGTGTACATTAGTATGCTTGTCAACTAGTGAACTTAAGTCTTAACGATTCCAAAAGACTGAATTTTGTCTTCCAATCAAATCACACTTATATGTTTGTTTTATTCCCTCTTGTCAGGATTTTTGTTCTAATTTATCTTTTTCTTCCTTGGTATTTGAGATCAAGTTTTTTATAAAAAAATTTCACTTCTTTGATAAAACTGTTTAGTGAAATAAAGCAGCAAGAGATCTTACTTGTTGTTTAGAATGCAATTTGTATAAATTCTTCTGGGAAAAGGCAAATACATTCAAAGGATTATTGCAGTTCAGAAGTATGTGCATGACTAACTGAGATCTCATAATGTATTAAAAGAGATGAATTTTGGATAAACTGTTGTATATAGCCCTTTTAATTTTCTTTGGTTTCTTTAAGATTATTGATGGGTTTTTTTAGACTGTACACATGATTATTTTCAGGTGTGGATTTTCAAATGAAAAGACTAATTGTTGATGGAGAACCTACAGTGTTACAGCTCTGGGACACTGCTGGGCAGGAGAGGTTAGTTACCCTCTGCACTTACCTTATTTGACTTCTTTTGTTTGTAGAAGTAATTTGCCTTTTTTCATCTAGCTGAAAAAAAACATTAATTGTATGGTCCATATGTAAATATCTGTAAACAGATGCAATTTTTCTCTGTTGAGACCTCAAGACAGGTTAGCTTCAGTGATGCTTGAGGTAATCTTTTCTCACCATAGAGAGAAATAGTTGAGGTTTGCCACAGGATTAATTAATTAAATCCACGTGTCCCTCCTTGGCAATATTAAACAATGGAGAAGATGCATATGGTTTCTTCTGTTTTTAGTCTTTAGCTTTCTTTGTTCTTATACACGTGTATATTTAAGCAGACTTTTTCTTAGAGATTCTCTTCCCTTCCTCCCGATGTCCTATTCTTTCCTTGAAAATCATGGTTCTGATTTGCATTGTATTTAGTATATAAAAACTTCTTTCCAAAGAATTGGGAATTTTGCCAAAAATATCTTTGTATATTGCTGAATTTATATCCAAGATTCTCCAAAATATTGTGTAAAGTTTCCTCAAAATCCTATGACATCTTTACTTGAGAGCCATTACTTCTTTAACGACAGCTTGTAGGGATTATTAAGAGGTTAATCTAGTGCTGTGGAAGTCAGTTTTAATATGTTCAGTAACCAAGATTTGTGTTGAGATTTGTCCAGTCAGTCTCCTCTCATGGAATAAATTCGTGAAGAGTATTTTAATATCCAGTGTAAATGCTTAGTTACTGTACTTGGTTGAGTAGATTGGATAAATATGACTGTGTCACAAAGATGACTGTAATTGATCATGAAGTCTTGGAATAATTTTACTGGATTTCTATATTTTTCAAAGGAAGTAAAGTGAGCCAATCAATATAGGAAGTTATGTGTAGGTGGATGTAGAATCATAGAGACATTAAGATTGGAAAAGACCTCTAAGCTCATGGAGTCCAGCTGTTAACCTAGTGCTGCTCTGTTCACCACTAAAACATGTCCCTGAGTGCCACATCCACACATGCCTGTTGAATACTTCCAGGAATGAAGATTCTGCCACTTTCCTGGACAGCTCCTTCCAGNAATGGGTGGATATGATTGAGGTAAGACTCTTAAGTATGTTAGAACTTAGAAGCTATGTTAGTTTTTTTATTTATAAAATTAAATTAGATATAAATTGTAATTATCCAGACTGGAGGCTGTCTTAGAAATAAAAGCTGCATAGAAGTCCTAAATGTATCCTGACATACTCAGTTAGAATTCAGTCTGATACATCTTTTTGTGTTAAAGGATGTTGTGCACTGACACTTCCCATTCACTTCCTTTTAAAATGAGTGGGGCAGCACATTTCAGATACCTTCCTGTGGGTGGCTT